>ML663575.1:4955839-5017770 GCA_007570785.1 Antilocapra americana | reverse complement strand
AACATCTACTTCTGCTCTATTGACTATGCCAAAGCCTTTGACTGTGTGGATCACAACAAACTGTGGAAAATTCTTAAAGAGATAGGAATACCAGACCATCTTACCTGCCTCCTGAGAAATGTGTACAGGTCAAGAAGCAACAGTTAGAACTGGACATGGAACAACAGACTGGTTCCAAATAGGGAAAGGAGTACGTCAGGGCTGTATACTGTCACCCTGCTTATTTAACTTATATGCAGAGTATATCATGAGAAATGCTGGACTGGATGAAGCACAAGCTGGAATCAAGATTGCTGGGAGAAATATCAATAACCTCAGATATGCAGATGACACCACCCTTATGGCAGAAAGCAAAGAAGAACTAAAAAGCCTCCTGATGAAAGTGAAAGAGGAGAGTGAAAATGTTAAAAAGTGAAAATATTAAAACTCAACATTCAGAAAACTAAGATCATGGCACCCAGTCCCATCACTTCATGGCAAATAGATGGGAAAAAATGGAAACAGTGACAGACTTTGTTTTCCTGGGCTCCAAAATCACTGCAGACAGTGACTGCAGCCATGAAATTAAAAGATGCTTGCTCCTTGGAAGAAAAGCTATGATCAACCTAGGCAGCATGTTAAAAAGCAGAGACATTACTATGCCAACAAAGGTCCGTCTAGTCAAAGCTATGGTTTTTCCAGTAGTCATGTATGGATGTAAGAGTTGGACCATAAAGAAAGCTGACCTCCAAAGAATTGATCCTTTTGAACTATGGTGTTGGAGAAGACTCTTGAGAGTCCCTTGGACTACATGAAGATCCAACCAATCAATCCTAAAGGAAATCAGTTCTGAATATTCACTGGAAGGACTGATGCTGAAGCTGCTCCAATATTTTGGCCACCTGATGCGAAGAACTGACTCATTAGAAAAGACCATGATTCTGGGAAAGATTGAAGGCAGGAGAAGACAGGGATGCCAGAGGATGAGATGATTGGATAGCATTAATGACTGGGTGGACATGAGTTTAAGCAAGCTCTGGAGTTGGTGACGGACCAGGAAGCCTGACATGCTGCAGTCCATGGGATCACAGAAAGTTGGACACAACTGAGCGACTGAACTGAATTGAGAAAGTAAAAAAGTTGACTGTTGAAATAAAGAGTAGTTAGCAAGAGAGCCAAGAAAACCTCTTAAAACAGAGAGAAAAAGGGAGATAAAAAATATGGGGAAAGAAATTAAAAAGACAGATAGAGGGGGTCAATTCAAGAGGCCCACCATCTAAC
Organism: Antilocapra americana; assembly: GCA_007570785.1. Lineage (NCBI taxonomy): Eukaryota > Metazoa > Chordata > Mammalia > Artiodactyla > Antilocapridae > Antilocapra > Antilocapra americana. The sequence continues at coordinate 5,016,510 of ML663575.1, read as the reverse complement.
TCATAAGAATTTTAGAAAGATAGAATAGAAAAAATAGAAGAAACTTCTCCTGAACTGAAAAGACACATGACTTTACAGACTGAAAGGGCTACCTGGTTGAATGAATAACAGCACATCAAAAAAATACCCATGTGAAATCTCAGAACATCAGTGATAAAAGCCTCCAGGAGGAACAAACAGGTCACAAATAAGGAAGATTTGGATGCACTATGCTGGATGCTAGAAATCATCAGAACAAGGCTTACTAAGACTTGAGGAACAATCGTTTTGAACACAGAAATTATATCAAGATATTAGTCAAGAGTGAAGACAAAAGAAAGTCATTCTTGACATTCAAAGACTCAAAAGTTTTTTCTACATACGCTTTCTGAAGAGGTTACCTAAGCCCACACTCCAGCCTGACAAGGGTCAAAACCAAGAAAGAGGAAAGAGTGAACAATAACTACAGGCGGATTCCGGTGAAAAGAAATGCCACGATGACCGCTGTGCAGCAGCCAGAGACCTGTCAGGCAAAATCTAACTAGTAAGTGTACTCCAAGAAAGCCTCTAAGAGGAAAGGCACTGACAAGTTAGGAACCAGATAAGATTATAGATGTGGTGAATGCATGCTCTCTTTCAAACCAGAAAAAAACAAAGGCAATCAGAAGGTCCAGGGGAATCAAAGATACAGAAAACACGTACAAGTTGGTCATGAATTGTGAAACAAACAAAAAAGAAATGTGGCCTGGTTTTGAATAATTTATGGTGTGTAAGGAGAATCCATTTGACATTTCTGGTAAGAAAATTTTACTTTCACTGGCCTAAGTGTTGTTGTTTTCTTGAACCAACAAACAATAAAACATAATCAGAATGTAGCAATGAATGATATGTATGTAGCTATTATAATGCAATTACTCTTTATACTTTTCCACCATTGGAATCAACCTATGGATAAAGAATGGATGTCTTAATTATGTTAACACAGGTAAACATAACTGTGATTAGTGTTGCAAAAAGTAAGCATTGACTAACAGAAGTTGTGAGATGGAAGGGGAAGGAAAGACAGAGGTGAAGGTATAGAGCACTAATACACACTTATACACACTTCTCAGCACACACAGGTCAGTCAAGCCATATCATTGAAAGATGATAATCAACGTAGAGGAGTTCAGGACTATCATTGATATTTTCACAGTAATTAGTGAGGAACCAAAAACAGTAACAGAATGATCAAAACGTGATGGTGGGGTCAGCAAATGTAATCACCATTTATCACAGCAGGAATCAACAGATGCTATCTGAGCATGCTAGATCAGGAATGACCTGTTTAAGTGTACTGTTTAAGTGACAGATACATAGCTGACTGCCAGGAGAACTTCAAAATATTTATACTAGCTGTCCTTGAAGACAGGACTGTGGATGAAGAGATGAAGGTAGCAGAGACCTGCCAGGCTCTTTCACAGGATGTGGTTTTCTTCAGTCACGTCCACATCTTATTCTGATACAACTGGAAAGTTACTTGGTGTGTATGGATTGTTTTCAGGAATCATACACAGTTTAAGAGATCTTTCTACCAGCCCAGTCATAAAAAAGACAATGTCATTAGGACGGGTCCAGAAATGATGAAATCGGTAAATAAACCTCCCATGCCCCTCCGTACCTGAAGCAAGCTTGTCCCAGACTAACTCTGGGAGCCTCTGCTCTGGTCCTGGGGGACGGTGGGGGGCCTCTCCTGACCACCCCAGGCTCGACTCTCTTATCTGGCTTTACTTTCCTTGCAGCACTTAGCATTCTCTGAAATGACTCATTCATCTGCTTACTTGTTTACTGTCTGTCTCCTCCACTACACTCTGAGCTCCATGAGGGAGGGGTCTGTCTCCATCACTGCTGTATGTCCACTGCCTAGAATGCTGACCAGCACACAGTAGGTGCTCAGAAACCACTAGTGAAATGAATATACCAATGAAGAGAATGAACAGACAAACTTGGGGAAGGAGTGTTGCTTCCTAGACTGGGATCCACATGACTTGCAAGAATTGCAGGTACATGTTTATGAACCTCTGCCTCCAATGGTGGGTGCAGGGAAGCCCCTGGCTCCAGAGTTGGAACTGTCCAGGTGGTAAGACTTTCCATTTTCCAGAAAGTGAGAAGCTTAGCACTTTCAATTGGTTTTTGCTGCAGCAGAACCCTCAGCACCAAGCCACCCCAGTGGTTTCAGGTCTCATCTAATTTTAGATCTTAGCATTCATGTATGTTCTGCCAGCTTACCTGGCCAAGGACCCTGATCCCGAGTAAATCTGGGTGGTGCGATTGGCTAGTTCCTCCTCATCTTTCTCCAGAGGCAGGAAGTGAGAATGGCTGTGTGCCTTACACCTGCATTCCCATGGCTTTCCAAAGATCTGCCTTTGGTTTGAGGGATACTGTTGCTCCTGGCAACTAAGATTTGAGGATCAGCCTTCATATTGCTGTTGGTGATGGTGGTGATATTAGTATTTGTTTGAGCAGATCAACATCACTGACCTGTAAGGCATGGGGAAAATCCCATGTCCAACAGCACTGTGAGGCCATCTCCTCACCGAGGGCCATGCTGGGCCATCTCTTAACATCTCGGTGTTTGTAAGAACGGGCTTTGATCCCTGCTACTCAGATGGTGGCACCTGAACCACTGGCCTCTCCTGAGAGCTTGTTAGAGATGCAGGATCTCAGCTCCAGCCACACCCAAATCTACTGAATCTGCATTTTAACAAGGTCCTCGGGTGACTTATATACATGTTACAGTATGAGAAACACATATGAAGTTCATCTGCTTAGAGCTTGGGGCTTTAAAAAAATACACAGCCCTTTCCTTAATGTGAAAATGTGGAGCTGGGAGGCCTTGGCAACAACTCTTAACAGCAACAGAAGAATTCAGAACTTAAACCCAGTCCTAACACCTCTCTGGGCTATTCTCCCAGGCCCCTCTCCTCCCCATCTTATGTGCTGTCCATCATTGAGCAATTGACACTTTCCACTCAAATCCTGATAACCCACCTTCTCATTACCATGGCATCGTCACTGCTATCACTAGAGTCCAATCATTAAGCTCCTCACGGGCACCTCAAAACACTCATTTCATACTCCACTAACGCTGTGATGTGAGCACAATCACCCCTATGTGACAGATGAGAAAAATATGCTCATTTTCTCCAAGTTTTGCTCTCTCCTGCCTCCAAACTATTCCGTTACCACAGAAGGCTGCCTCTTCCCCCACTCCCACTGTTAGCAAAATTCCCAGGGGTCACCTTCAAAGTGCACCTTTCTCACGAGGTCTTTCAGGTCACATCTCCTGGGCTCTAAGACACTTGAATTATTTGTCTACTCCGCACACGTGGGTACCTCCTGGTGCCCTTAAAGATGCCAGGGCCGCCAGGTCATGGGTGACACAGTGCTTGTTCCTCTCTTGGGGAGCTGAGACCACCCAGTTATAAATTCAGGGTGAGGGGTGTATGGCACGCTTGGAGCCTGACCACGGAGGTCTCCTCCTTGTCCTTCATCCTTCCCACTTCCCTGGTGGTAGAAGGCTTACCCATCACTTCACACCCCTGGGTTCTGGGGGGCTTCATCACACATTTCCCATTTGAACTTGTTTAGTCACAGGGTCACAGCATTGCCTAAGCAGACTCCTGACTTCCTGCATTCAGAGCTCTCCGCAGACTGAGAGCAGAGGGTGTTCAGTTTACTGAATGAAGGTGTTGTTGGGGTGAGGGGGGTCGGGTTGCTGATGGCTACATTTTCCAGGTTAGCAATTGATATTTCCTGTGTAACCACAGTCCACTTGGAAAAATGATAAATCTTCATTGTATACTCTGCTCCTCAGACAAACTGACTCCAACATGGCGAGGGCATGAGATGGAACACACTCTCATGTCAGAACATCAAGCTGTGAGTTTGTTTCTCCAAATAGCTACTCGTCGTCACATCAGACCTTCCAGAACATGGTTTTGCACACCAAGTACACCGCGGTACTCTGTGAATCTGTATCATAAAGACACTTTTCTACCAATGCACAGCAACGCAAACTGTTTACCCGGGTCTAGGTTATCTCGGTGAATCAAGGTACACTCTCTGTGCTTAAATCCTGAATCATGTTAACAATACATATCCATGGTGAACCTCTAAGGACACTGAGCTGCATTTGCCTCACCTGCCTCCTGGGGAGGCGCTCAGAGGTGAGAAGTTTGAAACTGTGAAGAAGCCCAGCTCCCGCCCAAAAGCAAACCACGTCTCCATGTCCCTCTCCTCGCGAGGCCTTGCATTTGTGCTTCTGAAGCTTGCTGCTAAGAGGTATCAGCTTTGGTGGAGGATGTGTATTACTCCTTCACCATCCACTTTCTCTCCAGGAGATGCTGAAGGACAGGGAAGCCTGGCATGCTACAGTCCATGGGGTCGCAAAAAGTCGGACACGACTGAGCGACTGGACAACAAGATCTCCTTTCTGCTGAATATGAGTTTATTCTGGTAAGAAAGAGACAAACCAGGGAGCCAGAAATCCTAGAGAGGGGCTTTCTACTGCCTGCCAGGCTGGTTGACAGAGGTTACTTCTGTAGAGACCATCTGGGCGACCTCTCTCCATCAGCTCAACCAGCTCAGGATGGGAAAGAGCATGTGAGTCCTTGTTTGGAAAGGGCCTCTTCTATAAGAAAGTCAGATCTCTGAGGGGCTTGTGCCTAAAGATCTCAGTGGAGCCTTGAGCTCATGTCCTGGATCCAGCTGAGAGACAGAGACCGGGAAGACTCAGGCCCAAACACTTTGAAGTAGCAAATACTAGCCAGTCTTAGCAGAATTGGCTCTTGGTGGAAAAATCTGCTTTCAGAACCCCATCCTACATGACCCATAAACTGTTAACAGTAACAAAGACAACAAAGGGGGAAGTGAAAAAGGGCTGTTTACACACACTCAGCCAGACCATGCAGCCACGAGCTAGACTTAGTAGAAACGCAAGGAGATCACCCATGGGTAAGAGGTCAGTTTACAAAATGACAATAAAGCAAGAATGGGGACTGAGGACACCAAAGAGAAACAGGTCATCTGTTCCATGTCCAGAGTAGTTTTATCCTCTTAGCTGAACTCTTCATAAAGCCAGGACTCGTCACACTTAAGCATCAATTCAAAACATGCTTGAGAGATTTTTGTAAATCTCTCAAACCACAAACATCATTCTTAGATGCAATTTAAAAATCTTTGTCTTGGACTACTGTGGTGGTACAGTGGATAAGAATCTGCCTGCCAATTCAGGGGACACAGGCTGGATCCCTGGTCTGGGAAGATCCCACACGCCGTGGGGCAACTAAGCCGGTATGCCACAACTACTGAGCGCCATGCCTAGAGCCTGTGCTCCCCAACAAGAGAGATCGCCACGTGAGGAACCCACGCACCGCAGTGAAGAGTAGCTCCCACTCACCACGACTAGAGAAAGTCTGCACAGCAACAAGAACTCACTGCAATGCCCTAGAAAAGTCCTTGTCTGAATTGTACAAATATAAAGTACACCTTAACACAAAACAAGGTCCCATTATTTCTACTGATAATATAAGTGTAAATGATGAAGCTCACAAGGTATGATGCATGATAGCGGTGAGAAAACCTGAGAAAGTAAATTCCAGGCAGCAAATGCATTCATCCACACTCCAAACATTCTGCTATAAAGTGAAACTAAAAAGGGGTCCTGTCTACTGACATGGGGTCCTACTGGGCAGAAACCTTTGAAAACATACATAGAAAAATTGAGGGATTTTGAATAAAAATGCTAGAGGACATTTTGAAACAGAGGAAGACAGAAGTGAAGCTGTTGAATTTTCATCCCCTGTGCTCCTTGCCATCCTCAGAGGCGCAATTCATAGAGGGACCCCACCTGGTCTCAGCAATAGCGAGGGAGGCCGAGTAGCTGACCTGTGATCAGGGCAGTGGGATGTGAGCCGTTAAAAGTGAGACCCTCGACTCAAAACACCATCCACCTCAGTTTCCAAAGTGATTCGCAAGAGAACAACAGAGTCACCAGGCCGGGAGGCTCAAGAGGCAGATAAGTAACCATCCCATGTCTCCGGGTGTCTCTCTGTCCTGCTTCTTGGCTGGGGACACCGAGGCACCAGGAGATGAGGTGGTCAACTCAGCTTCCTCCCAGTGCTGTTAGTATCCAGAGATGCCAGGACAAGGTTTTCTTTCTGCAGTAACTTCATGTGTACATTTCCACGGGGAACACTCTTATCATTTCAGATCATGATGAAAACATGGCTTAGCATCCAAGGACTAAGGATTTGTGGCCCCACAGATATAAATTCATGAGCTAACAAACTGGATCATCATTTATAAAAGCCACTTGAAAGATGATCCAACGATCTGTGTAAAAACCTTTGTTTTACCCAGATTTGGAAAACAGACAACAGTCAAGTCTCTCATTCAGGCCGGAATGGGTTGAAATGGTCCTTAAGTGATTCAGGTTGAAAGGGGTGGATGTGTAGACTGACAGTGGAGCCCCGCCAGGCCCCAGCTGGCTGTGACCTCACCCAGCACTCTCCCCTCCTCGTGTCTCACTTACGGGCCCCACTGCTGGTCCACGTCTGCTCCTCTCTGCACAAGAACCGGGATGGCTTCATGGTGTTGGTTCATGGCCGCCAGGCTCAGGACGGGCCGATCTTGGTTGTCACTGCAATTGGGGTCGGCTCCCTGCCATGTGGGAAAAGCGGCAAACTCGCACAAGAGCCTGCGTTCCGTGGCACCCGCTCACCCTCCTAGTAGCAAGTCCCTGACGGAAGTAAGCTGCTTAACTCAGGAGAGACGAGAGGCAGGCAGCCCAGAGGCGAAGCCCCCAGAAGGACCACTCTGCTTCCTCAGGAGACAAGAAGCTCACACAGGGTCACAGACCACGGGTTCTGTCCCCGGGCCTGAAAGTTATCTGGGTTCCTGTGCACTTTCCTGCCTATATTTTTTTGCTATAAAAATTAGCAACAGATAACAGTGTGAAATATTTTTTTTAATGTGGATCATTTTTTTAAAAGACTTTATTGAATTCATTACAATATTGCTTCTGTTTTATGTTTTGGATTTTGGGTCACAAGGCACGTGGGACCTTAGCTCCTCTACCAGGGATGGAACCTGCACCCCCTCCATTGGAAGGCGAAGTCTTAACCACTGGACCACCAGGGAAGTCCCTAGTGTGCAGGTTTTGACTAGCCGCTGGGCCCACTGCCTGGACAGTTTCTGATTAATTGGCTCTGTAAGTGTGCCCAAGATGGGGCGGAAGGCGGGCTGTCCTCACCTCATCCAGCAGCTGCTCCATCACAGATGCTCTTCCGTCCCCTGCAGGTCCGACCTCCTTCAGCAGAAGCCTGTCTTCAGGCTGCAGAAGCAGAGAAGCTGGTCATTTGTGTGGCCGCAGAGTACTTTTACTGGCAAGTCCCACTGGGCCAGCTCAACCCTCAGGTCAAATGTCTCCTCTCTGGGTTACGTTCTGGGTCCCAGAGACAGGTGAGCGTGAGGATGTGTGTGTGGGGGCGTGTGTGTGTGCGTGTGTGTAGGGGTGTGTGCGAGTGGTGTGTATGTGGTATGTAGGAGGTGTGCATGTGTGGTATGTATGATCCTCAACGGCCAGCAGCACAAATAAACACATCTAAAGTAAGTCTGGCCGGTCTCTGATGTCTTGCCTGGGGGAAGGACTCCACACAGACACTCTTTTGTGCTTACTAGGGACAGGGATACAATGAGAAACCTCACAAAAATACCCAGAAACCCCACACTAGTTTTATTATCAGTGTTTCTAGGAAAAGCAACCAGATGAGCCCTGAAATTGACTCTGTGTGGTTTATGTAGTGTCCATTGCTCAGTCGTGTTTGACTCTTTGCTACTCTATGGACTGTAGCCTGCCAGGCTCCTCTGTCCATGGGATTCCCCAGGCAAGAATACTGGAGTGGGTTGCCATTTCCTTCTCCAGGGGATCTCCCAGGGATCGAACCTGGGTCTCCTACACTGCAGGCAGATTCTTTACCATGTGAGTTTATGCTTTATAAGGTGTTCGAAATCAGCCTGAATGTGAGCACCTGCCTGCGGAGAACCCCTGCTGCAGGCTGGGTGCTGGTGTGTGAGCCGAAGAGGTCTGGGGCCTGGTGTTACTGAAGATGGAGGAAGAACCGACACTGTCCATATCCACTTGCATCTTGGGTAGGGACCCTGTCTTGGCTTGTGGCTAGGCACCTCTGTTCCCCTTGCCACAGCCAAAGATGTCCAACCGAAGGGCAGGATGGTGGGTGGGCAAGGGCACCCATGTCTCTTTCTCTCTCCAAAGCTCCCCTTAAAACTATTCAGGGCCTGTATTTGTGAAAAACTATACTCGAACAGCTGTGGGAAACCTGGAAAGGGTACCGTCTGTGGATCAGAAATGGTGAGGAATTCCACAGGTAGAAAATAGATGGAATCAGATGGATCAGGAATCAAAGCCAAGAAGAAAAGCAAGTGTGGACCCCAGAAGTGTAAGTGGGTTCTCCCCAGGGAGCCCAGAGGGAGGGCGGGCATTGGGTGTGGCTGAATCCACAGCACATTATTAAAGGGCTTCAGTGTGAATGCAGGGATGGCTAGCGGCCCCCTCTCTCCAGAGCAGAAGGGTATAGCAGGGTGGAGGTTTCTGCTGCTGCTGAAACCCGATGCTGGTTTCCAGATGGTTCATGATTGGCCTAACAGAGGCTTCTACTGGAAACACAGGGCCCAAGAAAGTGAAGGGCAGAGCCCAGGCCTCTATGATGGACACAGGAAGCGGTTGGAGGGCCAGGAAGTAATGGTAAACACCACAGCACTCACACCACCACACTGCCCACCAGGGGAGAAGGCTTCCCACACCGGCCACTTCAGGAACTCTCGGCCAGACAGGGACCTCGGGCCCACACCTAGCCAGGCACGCAGGCTGGGCTCCTGTGCTGATCAAACCAGCCCTTCATCTTCAACATAACCTGACAACCAAGGGTCAGCACATGTTTAAGACAAACCAAAAAAAGAAAAAAAAAAAACAAACGAGAGATAAAGATAAGCAGATGGAATTGACCCTAGAGAAAAAGCAGAGGTGGTTCAGGAGACTGGAGAGAACTGTAAAATAATTTCAGTGAATAATCTTGAGAGATTTTAAAGGGTTTTGCCCCCATAAGGTAAAAACATAGTGTAAAGAAAAAAGCAAACAGAAGAGGTATTCTTCCATATAAAAAAATCTCAAAATGGGGTGGGAGGTGGGAGGGAGGTGACATGTGTATACCTATGGCTGATTCATGTTGATGTATGGCAGAAACCACCACAACACTGGAAAGGAACTGTCCTCCAACTAAAAATAAATCTGTAAAAATCTTAAAATGAAACACTAGATGCACAGGCTGAAGCATCAAGGAGTACACGTACCGAAAGCTGCTGCTTCTTCTCTTGAAAGGGTTTGGTCTTGAAATTCTTGGTCCTGGCAACCTTCTCCTCAGTGTCAGGAGCGCCCTGGCTGTAGTCGCTCACTGGAATGACAGGAGTCCAGGACCCAGTGACGCCCCCCTGCCACTCCCCTTGTGTAAGCGCCACTCTCCCTCCCTGCGTGCCCCCTTGGCAGTCAGGAGAAGGAAAAGGCTTTTATAGAAATTTCTATTTGATGAAACTTGGCAGAAAGGACTCCTGGGGCCAGCCCTCTCAGTCCAGAACTAGAGGATGGATGAGAAGGAGGGGGAAAAAAAAGCTACAGTTTTCAGGCCCCAAACAGTACCCCCCTGCCCCCATCTATCTGCAAAGGTCTCACACTTGACTTCCGGGAGGACAGAGGAGGTAACATGGCCTGAACGTGAAAGTGACAGGTGTGGCTGCCAGCAAACAGTAAGCACTTCTCTGCCGTCCATGCTGAGTCACTGTGCTGTTTTTGGTCCACCATCCTTTTTTATTTTTATTAAAAAAATTTTTTTTGATGGGCACCATTTTTAAAGTCCTTGTTGAATTTGTTACAACACTGTGGCCTCTGTTCTATGCTTTGGCTTTCTGGCTTGGAGGCACATAGGATCTTAGCTTCTCGACCAGGGATTGAGCCCTGGAAAAAGAAGAAGTCTTAACCACTGGGACCACCAGGGAAGTCTCCTGGTTTTTCTTTTTTATTATTATTATTTTTCTTCCAGTTTTGTTGAGATGTAATTGACATACAGCACTGCCTAACTTTCAGGTGCAGCGTGATGACTTACGTCATGAAATAGCAATCACAAGAAGCTTGGTGTGGACAGTGTCATCTCGTACAGAAACAAAGCTAAAGAGGTAGGAAAAACTACTGCTCCTTGTGATGAGAACTCATAGGATTTGTTCTCTTAACAATGTCCACATATAATGGGTCAATGTTCTCGGAAGGGGGATAACTCACCCAAGTTGGACCCGTTGCCGAATAGCCCATTCCCACCCTCAGTGATGCTGCTCAGGAAGTGGTCGCTGAAATTCATTGCCTTGTTCAGGTAAAAGTTCTGGCCAATGAAAAAATTCATGCACCGTGAACGACGCCACATCCCAGCAGAAAGAATGGTCTCCCTGCTCACCTGTCCCTCTCTCTCTGTTAATGACAGACGGTCAAGCCTGAAGCTGGGCCATCCTTCTGGACATCTCCCTGACCTCACTGTGATGTTTTGTCTATTCCGCCTCTTAAACAACGCCTCGGTCTGGCTCCTCCTCTCTCACTAGGAACACGGCAACAGCCTCCAAATGGGTTCTTGCCAGCCCACCTTCCTGCAGCTGCCCCAGCCCCTCTGTACAACATGTATGTAACGGTGACCTCCCAAGTTTTGCAATTAGGTCGGCCTGATGGGCAGGCTCAGGCTTCAGAGCTTGAATCCTGGTGCTGTCACTTGCTACCTTAGGAACCTTGAGCCTCAGTTTCCTCACTGTAAAGTGGAAATATTATGACCAGAAGGTAAAATGAGGTTACGGGGATGTCTATAAAATGAGGATGGGTGGGACAAAGGCCAGACGTGGAATTCCGATCCACATGGACCACTTGCACAGCGTGGCATCCTGCCCCACCCCACCACAGGGCCACCCACTACTTCCTGAGCACAGAACACACAGGCTAAGAAGAAACATACTGTGAACCTGGGGATACTTCTCCCACTTCTACATGATGGACAACACATTGTAGATGCCCTTGGTGGCTGCCCAGTTCCCCTAAACCCGTCAGCTACCATCCCAGCTGCTATGCTGGCTGCTAACAACTCATGGCTGACCCCTGTCCCCAACTGCCCTCAGTAGGTGGGTGCTGACTTGCCCTAGTGGTTATGCCCCTCCCCCTGCCTCAGCTGGGGACAAAGGTGGTGTGATTCACATGCCAGAGCTCCTGGTGGATCAGGCTAGAGTCCTTATCATTCAGCCTCCCACCACGCCCCCCCAACTCTATCTCCTGCATCCCTCAGTCCTATTCTCCTGAAGCACCTCACCTAAGTTCTGCTGCAGCCACACAACAGAAATCATAGCCTTTAGTGCTTTCCTTGGTTTCAGAGCACGTTCACGTGCATTTTCCCAGGGGATCCCGCTCCCAGCCTCCCTGTGACTTAGGCATGGCCTAAGCATCTATCCTGCCAGGTCATGACCATGGGCAAGTTCCCCCTTCTTTTTCTTGCCTTCTTCACTCATATTCTCAATCCATTCATTGTTCTTTTTGTATACTGTGGCTTCTTGTCAAATGAAAGTAAAGCTGCCGAACCCATCAGTTAATGTTGGTCACACACAGGCTCTGTGACAATGTTCCAGTTACCACATAAGAGGGCAGCTAAAGGATATATGGCCACAAAGTCTGGCTTATTTTTATAGGCAAAGAGGTCAAAGTACATATAGCAAACACTTGTGTCAGCCTTTCACCTAGACTTCAGTGAGTATAAGTAACCGGAGAACTAAAGGACCAATAGGATGATAATTACTGTTCTCATGACATCTTTCTGTGCCTGAAAGCTGGCTTCTCTCAGGTTTAGCTCAGTTACTTATCTAATTCTATGAAATTGATGGCCTACAGTTATTGTAAACTCTTCCCTTCTGTGGATTATGTAGAAGCATATCAATAAATTATAAGCTATTCTTTTCTAGGTCAGTCAGTTCTCAAATGAATAACTTTTGACAGTTTTACTCACCTTGTTTGAGACTTGAATATAATTCAGCCTGATGCTGACTTCATAGCCATCCTCATGAACAGTGGCAGAGATGAGCTTGGAAAAAAAGTAAGAGAGATAATTCGCAACCAGGAGTGTGGGACTCAAGGCCCTGAGGCATAGCCAAGAAACTCTGAGATGCCAAACTGTACATGTAATCAAATATTTCATTAACGCAAAAGAAGGCAGGAAAAGAGAAACAAAAAATCAGATGAAACACATCACAAAAAGCAAATGGCAGACACAAATGCATACTTATCTATAATTCCATTAATCATAAATGAACTAAATACTCCAAAGAGGCAAGACTGCTAGATTTGGTTAAGAAAGCAAGACTAAAATTTATACTCTCTGCAGGAGACATACTTTAATTAAGTCACATGGCTGCAAGTCATCAACGAGGAAAAGGTAACCTGGGGTGGGGGTGGGGGTGGGGCAGGTCCTTGGCAATCAGGTGAGCTGCTGTCTCTGTAAGTGCCAGAAGGAATTTAGATCAATGGGGCTCAGCAAATGCTTTAAGGATCAGACACCGAATATTTTAGGTTTTGTGGGCCATACGGTCCTTGACACTGTAGTACAAAAGCAGCTACAGACAATAAGTAAATGAATGAGTGCGGCTGTGATCCGTAAGACTTGATTTATAAAACTGGTAACAGGCCAGATTCACCCAACAAGGTCATAGCCTGCAGACCCCTAGACTGGGCTAAAGAATTAACAAATCACCAGATTGGATTATAAAAAGAAATTTAGCAATACTTGACAATGACACAGTTTCAATGTTGGCCTAACCTGGTGACAGAGGAGTGGGTGGACTAACTTCTAAAGGTTCTTCTGACCTCATGACAGAGGAAAAGGTCTTCTTACAGATGTGTCTTTATAATAGCAGTACCCTTGAGATCTGACAGACCTGCTTCAAATCCTGATCCCCTGAGACCCAGAGTGTAGTCCTGGGAAGGTTACCAAAGCTCCCTGAGCCAGTTTTCCGGGATGTCAAATAAGGCTTGTTCTGATTATCTACTGCAGTGTAAAAAATCCCAAATTTAGTGGCATTCAATAACCACCATTTTATTACATTCGTGGATTCCAAAGGACACGGCATGGACAGCTTGTCTTGCTCCATGCCTGAGGCCTTGGCTGGAAGGACTCAAGTAGCAAGAGGTGGCTCCATGCTCAGGGGCTGGGATGACCAGGGTCTCGTCAGTCATCTGCCTGGCTCCACGTGAGGCAGGACCATGTGAGGACTCGCTTCAGCTGGGGCTGCAAACGGAGCCTCTGTGTGCGGCCACTCGGCGTGGCTTGGGCTTCTCAGAGTGGGGTGGCCGGGCTCCATGAGCGAGTGCTGGTGGTGAGTGTGCCAAGCAGGGGAAGGCTTGCATGACCACATCTTGGGAGGCCCAGGCATCACTTCCACCATAGTCTGTTAGTCATACAATCACAAGCCCACCCAGACTCAAGGTGAGGGGACGCAGACTCCAGCCTCTGAAGGGCAGACTCTCAAAGAATCTGTGGGCACGTTTTCAAAACTGCCACAAGGTGAGGCTACCCACTGTAGGTCTGTTGAGAGGATTAGAGATGGAGGGTCTGATGCAGGTACTGAGCGTAAATTACCTGGTAACTCTTATGGCCACAAGGGCTAGTGACAAGGGGTGGGATTTAGTGCCAATGTGGCTATATCACACTATTCTTTCATTATAGTCTAACCCTCCATTCCCTTCTCTAGGGGATCTTCCTGGCCCAGGGATCGAACCCGGGTCTCCAGCACTGTGGGCAGATTTTTTTACCATCTGAGCTATGAGGGAAGTCCCACACACAGCCCTACAGTTAGGTATAATGGTTCTGACTCAGAATCCCACAGCCTGTGGCATCTAGAAGCATGAGGTGTTCACAATGTACCATCTTGAGTCAGGCGCCCAGACCCTGGGACAAGACTCGGGTAGCAAGTGATTGAAGGAGGCAGAGCTGTGGGGAGGACAGTGAGGACGTGTGGAAAGCAGGGAAGGAGAAAGAAAAAGGGCAAGCCAAGGACATTTTCAGAACAGTCATTGGGGGCAACCTCAGCCTGATCCCACGAGACAGTGGGTGTGGAAGTTCCACTCAGAGTCCACCCACCTTTCCCATCCTGGGTTCTGCAATCAAGGCTCGGAATTCGGGGTTGTTCTGAGCATAAGACCGGAGGTGAGCAGAGATGTGGTCCACCTGCTTTCTCCAGTATCCTGAGAAGGAGAGAAGACCAAGCACATGGATGATTCCTCTGAGGTGAAGGCAGAGAAGGATCAGCATGCCATGTGTTCTCAGAGAGCTGGCTTCTCTTGGCCAAACTCTGTGATGGTTTTTACTTTCTGAACCTCGACTATGTACTAGAGTAAGTTTCATTTTTTTTGTTCCTGGTTAATTTTTTTTTTTTTTTGCACATGATTAATCATAGAATGGGCTTCCCTGGTGGATTAGGCGGTAAAAGAATTCGCCTGCAATGCAGGAGAACTGCGTTTGATTCCTGGGTTGGGAAGATACCCTGGAGAAGATATGCATTCCAGTACTCTTGCTTGGAGAATCTCATGGACAGAGAAGCCTGGTGGGCTACAGTCCATGGGGTTGCAGAGTCAGACACGATAGGCAAATAAGAACAATCACAGAATACTATAGAATTCCAAAGGGACCTTTTGATTGCCATATCTGGGGTCTTTTTATTTTACTTATTTTATTTTTTTGGCTGTGCCGTGAGGCATGGGGAACTTCAGTTCCCCGACCAGGAATCAAACCTGTGGCCCCTGCATCAAGAGTGTGGAGTTTTAGCCACTGGATCACCACAGAAATCCCAAGAGAGTCTTTTTATTTTACTCTTTTAAAACTAAGCATATTGAGAAACAACTTATTATTAAATATACACCTTTAAAATACACCTATTTTAAAGGTACAGTCTGAGTCTTGGCAAGTATATACGTCCCGTCGATATGCAGAATGTTTCTGAAAAGCTTCCTTTTGCCTCTTTCCAGTCGGCACAGGGTTTACAGTAATTCTAATCCATTGCCACCACTGAAGACTTGAGAGATTTCACAGGCATCTGTTCTCTCGTCCGCAGGTGGGCACCACATGGCAGCAGCAGGCCTGCCCTTCTGCGTGGGCTCAGCTGCCTGGGCCCGAGAGGCAGCTGCCTGCTCTAGACAGGGCAGGGCCCTCCAGCTGGCCACAGCCCCCACAGGAGGGGATGCTAAGGCCTCAGGATAACTGAACGATGTGGTAGAAAGCAAGTAAGAGGAGTCTAGAGACAGGAGTTAAACCACAGGCTGGCCAGCCTACCAAAGAGAAGCATAGAAATAAGCAGCTAAGCAAGACAAACTCTCTTGAAGTCTGAAAAATATCTCAAACACTGACCTCAAAAATTCTCCATGTTAAAAAAAAAAAAAAAAACCCTCACATTTAACTGGATCAATCCGTAGGGCAGTTTACACCCCTAGAGCACTGAGGAAAGTAATAAAACAATCAGCCAGCAGTACGTGGAACTTAAAGGGTGGCGGTGGTCAGGGAAAGATACCTTGCCAAAGCCACACAACTCAAATGTTCACTACTGATGAACAAACACAACAGAATATCACTCAGCTATCAAAAGAGGACGACGTATTGAAACATGCCGCATGGACAAACCTGGAAACGTTATGTTAAGTGAAAGACTGATGTTGAAGCTGAAGCTCTAACACTGTGGCCACCTGATGCAGAGTTCACTCATTAGAAAAGACCTTGATGCTGGGAAAGGTTGAAGGCAGGAGGAAAAGGGGGCGACAGAGGATGAAACAGTTGGGTGGCATCACGGACTCAACGGACATGAGTTTGAGCAAGCTTGGGGAGATGGTGAAGGACGGGGAAGCCTGGCGTGCTGCAGTCCATGGGGTTGCAAAGAGTCGGACACGACTGAGCAGCTGAGCAACAACGACAAAGTGAAAGGAGCTGGTCACAAAAGACGTCATGTGCTTCCCCCTATACATCCAGAATAAGCAGATCCATAAAGACAGAAACAAGGCTGGCGACTGCACACTTGGGGGTGGTGTAGGGGTGGTGCTTACAGCAGTCGGGGTTTACCTTGGAGGGGGTGGAAACGTTTGGGAAAAGAGGAGGGAGAGCGGCGACGGTCGCGCAGTACTGCTCGTGTACTAAACACTATCGCACTGTCCCCTCTAAACTGGGGAGATGGTGACGTTCGTGTCAGGTGAGCTTTACCACACTGAAAGGAGCTGGTGGCAGACAGCAACAGTGACGTGGACTACCAACATCTGTACGTTAGCATACAAAGTCTTATGTGCTATCTCATTTACAAACTAGATGATGGGGTGAGGGGTCAAAACACGCTAAATGTTTAAGGAAGTGTTATCATTCATTCAGAGCAGAATGACTTGGAAAGAGAAAAATAAAGGCACTTTCTGTATATAAAAAATGAATGGAAAGGAAAAAAAGGAAATTCTCTCTCGCTGAGAGTGTGGGTGCCCTGCAGAGAAGTGTCTGTCTCACCTCTCCCCGGGCTGACGGCTGTGAGGAGAGGCTTGTGGTCACTCGTCTTCTCCTGCCTCTGCTTCTGGGAAGCCACCTCCAGCTCCTTTTTCGCCAGGAGGGTCCCCGATGGGTAGAACAGGCCAGTGGTCTGTGTGCCTACATCCCTCTTAGGCCCAGCGTCAGGCCTGGGCAGAGGAACGTTTAGGGGCTGCCAGACAGGTCGAGGCTATGTGAGCAAGACAGGAAACATTAAAAAAATTATAACATAAATTAATTCGTTTTCCATTTTCCTCGTAGAAAACAGTCCTAATTAGAAGCAAAAGTAACTCCAAAACACTACTTTGAACTAAAAAAAAATGTTTTCAGGTCTTGCCTCATCTTCCCTGCTTGTTTTTCCCAGTAATGCCCAGCCTGATCTGTGAAGCCAGCCCCACCCCCTGGCCACTGACTGTCCTATTGCCTGAGGCCTGGAAGAAATCCATCCTCTCAACTCTACAATCCAGTGGACCATCGACACTCAGCTACTAGGCACCAGCATTTTCTCTGAGACACTCTCTGTCCTCTGGGCCTGGGGGACTGAGAGGACCACCATGTAATGTTGTATATGTTGCACGCTGCACAAGAGCACGGCATCTAAAGGGGCAATATTCATGTGGTCGATGTTGTGTGTTTGTATATTAGGACAATTTTTCTGGTAGATGGAAGAAAATGTCCAACAAAATTAGTAGCTTACAATTTCCAACAGATGGCAGTCAAGTGTCTTAAGGAAAAAACAATGTGTCTCATTTGCACAAACATGCCACCTGCGGTATTGGCAGTCGTAGAATCTGTGTTTTAATCTGGGTTAAGAAGGCATGGTGGCTCAGATAGTAAAAGAATCTGCCTGCAATGCAGGAGACATAAGAGACTCGGGTTCAATCCCTGGGTCAGGAAGATCTCCTGGAGAAGGGCATGGCCACCCACTCCAGTATTCTTGCTTGGCGAAGTCCACGGACAGAGAAGCCTGGTGGGCTACAATGGGGTCACAAAGAGTTGAACATGACTGAAGCAACTAACACTTAAGACTTAGACTTAAAAAGGCATGAACTCCCTAAAAATGGATGCAAAGTTGCTGAGTGCATGTGTATTTTCTCTACAAATGACCCATCTTCACAAATTCTCTTGATGAAAAGAAGAATCTAAAGAGGAGAACAGACCTGAAAAATCTGTAGCTTAGACAAATACATAACTGGCTAACATAGAGCTGGTTAGAGATTAAGTCCTTCTGAAAACAGTCTAGGGAAATTTTCCTCAAATATGCACAGTGGCAAAAGCAATTTTCTGTATCTCAGTATAAGTTTTCTAAAACATAAAAGAGCAGGGGGAAATTTCTTGGTGTGCTACATAAGAAATTCAAGAGAAAAAACCATTTTATTCTATGTATTTTACATCTCCCTAATGACATCTATTAGAGCTTCCCAAGTGGTGCTAGTGGTAAAGAACCCGCCTGCTAATTCAGGAGACGTGAGAAAATGGGTTCAATCCATGGGTCGGGAAGATCCCCTGGAGGAGGGCATGGCAACTCACTTCATTATTCTTGCCTGGAGAATCCCATGGACAGAGGAGCCTGGAGCGTTACAGTCCATAGGGTCACCAAGAGCTGGACATGAATGAAGTGACTGAGCATGCGTGCAATGACATCTACTGCCTTGCATATGTGGTTAGGTCTCAATTTAGTGTAGAGATATCTATGAATATCTGCCTGATATGAATATCTATGAATATGATACCTATGTATATCACATCTGTTCATATAGACAGGAATATGATATCTATGAATATCATAACTATTCATATAGATATGAATATCTATAAATGCATATCTTTGAATCCCAAAGCAGTCAATGTGTTGAAAACATAAACTGGTTGAACTTATTTGTACACCTAGTTAAAGTCCATGAGAAGGTCTAAGTGTTTTGGCTCTCGTCCCCTGGGCTGGCTCACAGGGTCAGGCACACAAATTCAGAGTCAAAACCCCGTCCCGGGACCAGGTCTTACTAGCGTGGAGGCCTCACCTCAGCGAACAGGCCAAGTTCTCCAGCAGCTGGAGCCAGGCTGCTCTCCACGTAGGGTCGTGCCAAGGACCTCACATAAAGGCCACAGGAGCCACAGAAGCGAGCAGATGGGTGATTGCTGGCCCCACATTTAAAGCAGACTGAGTAGCGAGTCGGAACGCTAGGCTAGAGGACAGAAAATACTTTCACATTTTCATGAATGTTAGAGACGCAGCCTTCCCATACAGCTTACGCCCAGCCCATACAACTGCAGCCGTCAAAAGAAGGAAGGCCGACAGTCTTTTGACCCTGCCCTTCTACCTTCTAGAACTTATTCTGCAGATGAACAAATTACATTAAGAAGTATATTCAAGACCATTCCCTGCAGGCTTGTGGATTCAGAGGAAGTAAATGGAAACAGCTTAAATGTCCAGCACCAGGGGGTGGCCTGAACCTACCACAGTACACAGAGACAGCGTAATGTTACAAAGTCATGGAGAAAACGAGGAGGTTACTAACAGGATACACTGCCAGGTGCAAAGCACCAAGTCAGTGTTCATATCAAACTACAGTTACTTAGTCATGCCTCCGATGGCTGAAAGCTGACCTCAGAAGCTGAGTGCCACTGATGACTTCTCGAGTAGGAGCCAGGGGACTAGGATGCGGAGAGACTAGCCCTTCACGTGAAACCTCCTACACTGTTTACATGAGACACTCCCAGAAGTAATTCTGAGTGTTTATTAAAAAAGTAAGCAGATAATTCATAGAAAAAGAAACACCAAGAGTCAATACGTGACTGAAAAGGTTTAACCTCAAAGAAATGCAAATGAAAATAGCAATGAGAGACCTTCTCAGTTTGAGAGAACTAATGTTTTCTGTCTCAAGATTCTTAAGTAAGCAGGTCGTTGTTGTTGAGTTGCTAAGTTGTGCTGACTCTTTTGTGACCCTATAGACTGTAGCCTCCCAGGCTCCTCTATCCATGAGACTTTCTAGGCAAGAATACTGGAGTGGGTCATCATTTCCTTCTCCAGGGGATCTTCCTGACCCAAGGATCAAACCCACATCTCCTGCTTGACAGGCAGATTCTTTACCATTGAGCCACCAGGGGAGCCCAGCTAAGCAGGGGCTGGGACCAAAGTCCCAAGAAGTGATTTCTGGCTGGGTGTAGAGAAGGAGGCAGCTGGCCCGGGGTGGCTGTCAGGCACAGAGAAGCTGTTTTAAATCCCACCACAATGGCTCCACACCAATCACCAGGCAAGCCTCCTCTGCTCACTCGTGGACAGGTGGACACGGACCCACATAGGCAGGTCTACAGAGTGTCCTCCCGAATCCAGAAGGGAAGAGAGCCCTGAATCACTGCAAACCCTAGAAATAAGGTATTTTTGCTCAAGTAAAACTATGATAGCCTCACCAATAAATAAATTAGAACAAAGAGCACACACACATTCCTTTACGGGAAAGTCAATGAGATGAGAACAACTCCCCGAAACAGTCAGAGAGCTGTATTTTGCAAGGGCCCCAAGGAAGCAAGGAATTTTCTTCTAAACTGGCTAGAAAATGTCGACTTCTTTGTGGGATTACTGGGCCAGGGCGAGTCACCTGGAAGTCATCATTTTATACACATGAAACAGATCATCTACATGAAACCTAATCACTGGACTTGAATTGCAGTTGAATTCCTCTATTTTAAACACTCAAGATGGACTGGCGGGAAACCCAAGCAATGGTGCCTACCACTTGCTAAACTTCAAAAAAGAGCAGGCACACTGTGAATTGAGTCTTTTTAGGATTAAAGCCTCACTTCACTCAAATGCTGATAATGCACTTATTTTGCTTACAATAACACAGTCGTTGCCAGCACTTGTGCTTTTCAGCTTGCTTTCCCAGGACAGGAAATTCAGAACTTGGCAACTTAGTACAAAACCAGTACTTATACATTTTGCTTACTGATAGGCTACGATCAAAGGGAATCCAAAGTGTTTTACTGAAATAAAGCTTAAAATTTTTCTTAAAGAAATTAATTTTAAACAAAAATCAAAACAGACATGCCTGCCTATGAGTGACCCGTGAAGGACTCCTGGCCATTGGGGACCCACCAGCTGCGCCAGCTTCCACACAAAGTCACTAAATGAAATTCTAAAAAACTGCCAACTTGATGGGATCCTCCTGAAGACTGTGAAGACAGCTGTGTGTTGGTGGGAGTGCAGGGTCCTCTCCACACACAGAAATGCTGCTTTCAGCGTATCATGAGTCACTTGTTGCGGTTGCTCCCCTCTCCTCCCCAACAAACTTCCTCCCCCATCTCTGCAGACTATATTTCTCATCATCAACAATGAACGTTTATCGACCACTGAGATACAGAATGGGTGCGTGCAGTCAACCCACCTCTTGCGGCGAGGACGGCAGGGTCCCCTCACAGGAGACGCAGTATCTCAGCTGAGCCGGGTTCCCGGTGCCACAGTCGCGGCAGATCACTCTCTCCTTAAAAACAGAGAAAAGAGACTTGTGTGTTATCACGGTGTTTCTCTAATCTCTTCACAGAGAAATGTGTTCATTTTTCCTTCCCACTCATCTGAGTAGTGTAGTAATGCCAGGACCAAAAGGGTGTTAATAATGTGGAATAATATGAGAGGCATCTACCACCGTGAAGCAGTCAGATATCCTGGTGATTTCAACATCTAAAACTTGTCTTTTGAATTAACTTACATGGAACACAAGTTTGAATACACATACACACCCCATGCGAAAAAAAAGCCATATGCCGTATTAATTTAAGGTGGCATCTGTAGGCTGATTAACGTTTTAGGTTATATTGCGAGGCATGACACTTAGAAAGCCAGGATTGAGAAGTTTCATATCTACTTAATCGTGCTCTTTTTTATCCCTTTCTCTTATTCAGTACTTTAAGTCCAATAAATCAAAGTACTTCCCCCACACACAAAGAAAGAAAAGAAATACGTGTTGCTAGGAGAAAACAGCTGTGCAAAGAAATCATCGAGCAGTCTTTCCAGGCCATCAGCCAGCTAGAGACCCTATACCTGGATTGGTTTAGAAATTATTACAACAGAAATAGTGCCCGACAAATCAACATAGTTTTAAAAGAAACAGACCCCAAAATGCAGAACAAAAAAATCTGAAAAAGAGTATTCATCTGGCCTTAGGAAGGCAAACTGACTTTTTCACATTGCTTCTGTGTGAGTTGTTTTGTTTTTTTCAGCGTTGAAACTGTACTACTGGGTAGGCTCTCCATCTCTGGCTTCCACAATACACAGGGAGACAGACCCAAGACAAGCAAAAGATTGTATGTTTACAAGTAATCTAGTTCTATATGAATTTGGATTTGCTCTGTAGTTTCTCACTTAGAGTTAGAAAAGTGAAAAGACTGCCTTAGAAAATGAGTGGTAAGTTCAATCTTCTGAGTCAGGAAGTTGGAGATAAGTTGCAATACACACAAGCAAACACAGAAAACAGAAAAGATGGTTGACACAGCCTAGGTAGTGCGGCCACGGCCCACGGCAAGTGGTGTCTTAGTTCCCTGACCAGGGATAACCTGTGCCCCCTGCAATGGAAGCTCGGGGTCTTAACAGCTGGACCACCAGGGAAGTCCCTGAGGTGTTACAGTTCTCACTGTACATTAAGTTCATGCACTTCCCTTAGTGCTGAAAATTTTTGTTCGTTTATCCCCAAAGTTATCTATATTAAAGCTATTTCATCCTCTAGTGAACTTTACTTGAGGTCAAGTGAAAAGGAGGTGAGGGGGACTGTAAATTCAAAAATGGAGAAAAGATACATTTGTGGGTTCAGTAATTCTACCCCCAATATGTAGCTGGAATGATGCCATTTGTCTAACAAGATGTTTTTGAAGTTCAAGATGCTACTTCACTTTTTCACCCTTGTGACAGGTTGTAATCCTCCTTTTCTAGGTGACAGAGACCCATAGTCACACAAAGCAAACACAAACACCAAGCGACTTTAAGGACAAGATTACAAGTCAACATGAATGACAATGTTCAATTTAAAAATATACGGAGGAAAAAATTGTGTGAGCCGCAGTGCCATTTGTCCTCCAGACCTATGTCTGGGGGAACACATTTCTATGGATCTTTCCTGATGTTTAGATCCTGTTGGCAAGTTCAACTCTGGGGCGGATGCCCTTCCAAAAACCAGAATGGGTTTTGTTCACCGGTATTAGCTCATCAACTGTTAGCCAATGCCATCAGCTGAAGAAAGACGTTTAACTGCTCAAACATTGATTTCTATGGATTTCACTCACACTGTCACAGATTCACGTTTCATTACCTTCAGGCGGAAGCTGGCCTGTGGCTGCAGCTGTGGTGCCAGGGGAGCCTCACAGACCACACAGATGGGTGTGTTCAGGGGCACCACATTCTCACACTCTGTGCACAAGCCCATCTGCGTGAAGAAGGAGGCCAGGTTGGTCTTCAGATGCAAAATGTGAAGGCACAAATTGATCTTAGAATGTAAGGTTTAATTTACTTTTGTAAAAAATTTCTTTTATAACTGCCACCTTTACTCTTATTTCTTATTAAGGTAAAAAGATATTTATTGTAGAAAAGACAGGTGTAAAGAAAAGAAAAATAAACAAAAAAATAGCTTACAGTGGGGTAAGGAAATTGACAAATCTTTTCTATAATACAAAAGGCAATTATAAAGTTGGATAAAACTGTTAAAAATAACCATTTCAGATTCTGAAAGCTAACCAAAGATAGTGGATGAACTGAAAAGCAATGAACCTCGGGTGAGGACCCCACGCGTCTGCTGGGTCTCACTTGGGCTGCTCCCTGTCCTCCTCCAGCTCCATCAGAGCAGGGTGGCTGTGAACACCAGCAGCTTTGTGGCTGCTGGAGGCCAGGGCTCACGGGATCTGGAGTTCGGTCAGGAGGATGTGCTCAGTGGCCAGTCGACAGGGAGGACCGTGGCTGCACCAACTTGAGATCGTGGTCCTGTTTTGAGTGACTGATGAACCAGCAAGTAATCAGGGACTTAACAGGGAGTTCTAGGAGGGAAATTTCTGTGTATTGCTAGATTTAAGTTAAACTATTCTGAAATAGACTGTGAAAAGTTAAAGAGTCTGCTGTATTCCCTAGAGTCTATTAGAAAACAACTTTAAAAACTCAACTTTTTAAAATAGAAAAAAAAATCAACACAGGAAACATGAATTAAAAAGGTGGTGGTGAATCCTGAGAAGAGACCCCCTTCAAGGCTGCTGCCTCTGTTAGGTATTATATACTTCAAAGAAAGGAGGGCCAGCCTTCTCAGACAGGAGGGCCAGCTTGTCCACCAGCACAGAATTCAGGGAATCAAGGTCATGCATTTCAATCTGGGTCCAAGCCAGCACCTCCATTCCAAGTCTCAGAATCCTTTCTGTCCCACTGCAACCCCCAACTTTCACAAAGAAATGTGCTGATAAGGTGAATTCAGTTGATGCTGTAACTCACCAAAACAAATACAACTCAATTTTGTGTGTGCTTTCAGCAGGATGATGCAGAGTGGCTCTGGAGCTGAGAGGAACCCCTCTGCACGTCTCTAATGAGACCCTGAGTGTTAGGTCTGGGGGACCCTAGGAGCAGGATCCATCCCTTTAAGTCCCTGAAGTTCAGCTGAGAGCAGCGCATGGTAAGAACTCAACAGTTCATATTACAAAGCTGTTTATACGTTTAGGGCATGTTAATAAATATCATTTACAGGCAGCATAGATGTTCCGAAGGTCACCATTTTGAATATTTATAATCCCTGATAACCTTTTCTCCCTGTAACAACAAAGAAAGTTCTGAAAAATTTGTTTTCAGACTAGTAAAAAAAGTTTGACATTGCACCAACAAATATATAAGCAGGGAAAATTCAAACCAATGAGACCTATTCATGTTTTATTTGCTATACCACCTCTTCAAGGAGTTCAAAATATATCACGGGAGTAGAGTAAATTAAATTAACTTCTACAGTGTCTCCCTTTAGTGCCTAGCCTCTTGCTTGAAGGCATAACTCAATTCTAAAACTCTGGACTTTGAATTCATTGAATAATGACTTTTTCCTAGTGACTATCTTTTTTATTTATTTTTGGTGAATTCTACCAAATGCTTAAATTTATTTTTAACTGTAGGATAATGGCTTTACAATACTGTATTGGTTTCTGCCATATATCAACATGAATCAGTCATAGGTATACTTATGCCCCCTCCGTCTTGAACCTCCTTCCCACCTCCCACCCTGTGACTATCTTTTTTAAATGGTCATTTTTCAGTCAACTCCCCAGATCCTTCTGCATTATTTTGTAAACCTGAATCCAAAAGAACCCCAAAGTATCAAGTGCATAAGAGATGAACACATTTAGGTGAAGGTTTTGATTTTTAGTAAGTCAAGTATATTTTCTAACTAACTACAAACCTTTTTTTTTTTTTTGGCTGAGCTGTGCAGGTTGCAGGATCTTAGTTTCCCAACTAGGCATCAAATCTGGGCCATGGAAGTAAAAGCACCTGGTCCCAACCACTGGACTTCCAGGGAATTCCCTAACTAACTACACGCTTGGTGGTAGGATAATATCAGTTATTATCTATGGTCAGCTAAAACTTTTAAATATAGATATACTGATCAATCTATAGCTGATATAAACAGCTTCTTTGGATAGAATGGTGTATTTTACAGATATACAGACCTGTAATTAGTACGTGTGGTCATTTATTTGTAGAATATATTTCCATATTGTCCCCAAGTTATGAACAGAAATATCATATGAGTAGGAATCATGTATTTATCCATAAGTGAACCACTGAAATCAAAAGATGTCAGTCTTTTTCTGAGCCTATGCTTCTTTAAGGCCACACAAAAGGAATGGCACTGCAAATGTGTTTCTGATTTAAATAGGAGTCTGGATAGAACAAGATTCATTTGCCAGTAATTTTTTCAACCACCATTTGCGGTTCCTGTGTGCCAGGTGCTATGCTCCTGCTGCACATCCAGACCAGATCGACCAAGGGGGGAAGCTTCAAGGATTCTGCTACTCACCTGAGCTCCTTCTGGGGGCGGCAGACGGCAGCCGAAGATGGGTGGCACGGAGGAGCCACATTCCAGACAGTAGCGAGCAAAGGGATCCGACGGGCGGGCCACCAGGCAGCGGGCACACCTACAACACCAGAGGTCCCTGAGCGGCCCTGTGCTGAGCAGCGCATGACACCGACAAGCATTCGAGCGTTCTTAAAAAATGCAACTGGAAGCAGACGGCCCTCAAAGGCGGTGGAACAAGTTTAAGATGGGAGGTGTTTCTCTAAGCAATGTTATCACAAAGCCGCCACACGGCTGGGACCACGGTGCCTTTCACTTGGAGGCCAGGCGCCTCTTGCTTCTGGGCACAGCAGCAGTTTTGTCAGCAGCCTCTACCCCACTTCCAAGTGGGGCCCTGGCTCCTCCTGGCACCTGGGCTTTGATGTGTGTGAGGGTGAGCCCTGCGAATTCCAGTCATGTCCACAGTGCACTTTGCTGATGCTTACCTGGCTCTGGGGCGTCCCTGTCAGGCAAGCCCTGCCTACGCCTTCCTTCACTCCCCTGCACGGAGTCTGAGGTTCTGCCCCAACACCGTCTGCCCACTTCTAGGCGGCTGCATTGTCCTTCAGCCCTCAGCCACCTACCTGGTTGTGAAAGGATTCCTGGAACTGGCTCCCTCGTCAGTCACCCTGTTGCCACCAAGCATTTCCAGGCAGGTCGGGGCCCCGATCCTGTGACCTAGCTGAACCGCGCAGCATCTCTACCTGCATACCACGCACTGGGTTGTTCGTATGCCTGCACCAGTCTCTACCAGGGCCTCTCAACAGTCACCAGCCTTTGTAGCTGTGTTCACTTGGGGAAAGGATGGTCTTTTCAGCAATGGCACTGGGCAAACTGGGTTCCGTTTGGGATGATGAATAAGTTCTTGAAACGGGATGGTGCTGACGTGGCCCAATACTGTGAATGTACTTAACGCCATTGAATTGTACACTTAGAAATGGTTAGAATGGTAAATTTTACTGTATTTTTACTACAGTAGAAGTATAAAGGACTATAAAAAATTGATATCAAATAAAAGTAATAATGTATTATAAGGCTCATAATATTTGCAGGAGTCAAATAAATGACCATGATAGCACAAAAGCTGTCGTTATCCAGTTACTGGAAGTTCTTAGACTATATATGAAGTGATCTAACATTACTTGAAGACAGACTATGATAAGTTAAAAAATACGTAGTATAAACCAAGGCAACCACTAAAAGAAAACTTATAGCTAATAAGCCAACAAAGGATACAAAATAAAATGAAATCATAAAACATACCCAATTAATCCAAAAGCAAGCCAAAATGGGGGGGCAACAAAGAATAGGTAAGAGAAACAAAACAAATAGCATGACAGCTGACTGAAATTCAAACATATCAATAATCAGAATAAATATAAATATGCTCAGCACCACATGCAGAGATTGTTCTATTTTCTAAAAGCAAGACCTAACTACATGCTGCTTAAAAGAAACCAACTTTAACTAGAAACCAACTTTAAACACAAATAGGTTAAAAAGAAAAGGTTGGAAAAAAGATACACCATGCAAATACTAATCAAAAGAGAGCAGTAATGCTGATATTTAATACCAGACGAATATGATTCCTAAGCAAAGACTATTACCAGGGTTAATAAAAGGTTATTTCACAGGAAGAGGGATAAACTGGGAGATTGAGATTGATACATAGGCACTACTATATTTAAAATAGAAAACTAATAACCTATTGGACAGCACAGGGAACACTACTCAATATTTTGTAATGACCTATATGGGAACAGAATGTAAAAAAGCGTGGATACACGTATGTGTATAGCTGATTCACCTTGCTGTACACTTGAAAGTAACACAATGCTGTAAATCAACCATACTCCACTAAAATTAATTTTTTTAAAAAAAGCTTATTTTGTAAGGATAAAGGGGTCAATTCAGCAATAGAACATAGGAATCTAAAAGGTTTATATATTGAACAACAGAGCTTCAAAGTACATAAAGCAAAGAACTGATAGCAATACAAGGACAAGTAGACAAACTCATAAGTCATAGATTTTAGTATAATTTCCTCACTAATTGATAAAACCACAGACAAAAACAATAAAGACAGAGAGGACAGTGCAGCACTGTATTAGTTCCAAGTGTACAACATAACAATTCAATAATTGTGGATACTGCAAAATGATCACCGCAGTATTAGCATTGGTCACCACACAGTTACAGAATTTTTTTATGTTGAAAACTTCTTACATTTGCTCTCTTAGCAACTTTCAGTATGCAATATAGTGTCATTAACTATCTTCACCACTTATATCCCCAGGACTTACTCATTTTATGAGTGAAAGTTTATATCTTTTGACCACCTTTATCCAGGTCACCCACTCTACCAACTCCAAGGGAAATGCAAATCAAAACCACTACCACCACCTTACCAGAATGGCCAAAAACAAAAATAACAGTGTTGGTGAATAGGGAAACTGGAACTCCCATCCATCATATACTACTGGTGGGAGTGTAAAATGCTACAGCCTCTTAGGAAAACATATGGACAGTTTTCTTAAAAAGTTAAACATATGCCTACCATATGAGCCAGCTACCCAACTCCAAGTTAGTTAGCTAAGGGGAATTAAAGTATATATGCACAGGATAACATGTTTACAAATGTTCATAGCAGCTTTATCTGTGACAGCCAAAACCTAAAAACAATCTGGATGTACATCCAACAGGAAACAGGATAAACAAGCTGTGATGTATCCATACGATGGAACACTACTCATTGTTAAAAGGAAACGTCCAATGCATGCATACAACGTGGGTGAGCCTCCAAGTCATCAAGTGGAGTGAAAGAAGCCTGGCCAAGGAGCAAATACTGAATTGTTTCATATATATATATATATATATATGGGATCAAATGCAAGTTAAGCTACAGTGACAAGCAGACCAACAGGTGCCTGGGGATGGGGCAGGTCAAGGGGGAGGATTTTAAAGGGGTGCAAAGGAGGAAACTCTTGGAGGTGGTGGATTTGTTCCTTTTCTTGATTGGGGTCATGTCTTGAGATTATATGTATACATCAATTGAACTCTTTAAGTGCTATTTATTGTATGTCATTTTTATCTTTAAATTTTGTATAAATTTAATTAAAAAAAAAAAAAGAAAACAGTTGGGGCAAATACCACTGCTATGCCCCATCCTCAAATTACTTTTGACCATGTTGGGTCTTAGCAGTACTTAGACAGTAGAGAGAAAGCAATACATACTTGAGAAAGTCTGTCTCCCTGTGAATCCTCATGATCTCTGTGCTTGTCAAGCTCTTCTGGCCAGTTATGTGTGCAAACCCAGGGAACTGAAATGAAGAACATATATAAAATCATGGCAAAAGCTCTGGTATGGTAAATCACACAGAGTTTGTCTCAGTGCTTTGTCCCACCATATCCGCAGCCATTGTTTTTCCCACCATGCTCCAGCCACACCAGCCTCCTGGTGATCCTCACTTGGCTGAACTGGAAGTTATTTGACCGAGATCTTTGCAGGGCTGGTTTCTGTCCATCTTGAAGGTTCAACTAAAATGTCAGCTTTCCGAGGGAGCTTCTCTTACCCCCTGATGAAGACGCCACTCTTCCTACCTGGTCATCCTCTGTCCCAGGAGTTCTCAAGTTTGAGTGTTTATCAGAAGAAAGCCCAATGAGGACAGATGACGGGGCCCACCCTAGAGGCCCTGAGGCAGCAGGTCTGGGGTGGGCTGGGTGGGGAGATGTCTGCATGTCTGATGAGCTCCCAGGTGACGCTGATGCTACTGGTCTAGGGACCACACTTAGAAAACCATGGCGCTATCCCATTACTCAGGCCTATCTTTTTCATGACAAATCACTATTCTTAATTTTTTTCCCATTATTCACATGTTTATATCTGCCTGCCCCCACCCCCAATAAAATGTGAGCACCACGAGTATGGGGCTTTTGTTCAACAGGTATCTCAGCTCTGGGACAGTGCCTGACCAGGGGAGAAAAGGCAGGGACATTTTCTTAAAGTATGTTGCAGGAAGCATTAAAAACATAGTAAATCTTTAGCACCCAAAAGAGTTTTTTTTTTTTTATCAGTTACCTGGGGCTGCTGGGGGGCTGGTCTAGAGCCCAATTCATCACGAAAAGTTGGGGCTTCCCGCGGACTCTCTGAGAAGCGAAGGTCTTTCAATGTTTTAGGGTCACTTCTTTCACCCATGTCTATAATTACAACAAAAGCATCATTCTGTGAATATCTGAAATCATATGTGCATTCATGCAAATGTGTCTTCATGGTTAGAAACCTTTTAATAAGGGGCCACTGTTGTCACATTCTTTCTCTAATGTAGTAACTATGTAGAGAAGCGCCCACTCAGTTGAATTCATAGCAATAAAGAAAAAAGTGGGCCCAGACTGAGAAAATGAAAATCTGCCCTGCCACATCCCCCAGCATTCTGCACCAGGCTGGCAGAATGGATAGATCCAGTTGCAAAGTCAGCAGGAAATATTATGTGTCCCAAGGACACATGCAGCTGTCACACATCCTGACAGTTCCCACTCTGAGTGACCACTGCTTCTTACTGACCAAGAAACCCTGCTCTCTAAAATCAGATTATCAGAAAACTTTGCTATTAGAAATCCTATCAGTAAGAACGAAACACCCAACTCTTGCCTGGAAGACCCAGGGCACTGTGACATAGAGCTGACTCTCTGTGACCCCATGGACGGCAGCACGCCAGGCTCCCTGGTTCTTCACTGTCTCCCAGAGTTTGCTCAGACTCGTGTCTATTGAGTTGGTGACGCCATCCAACCACACAGAAGCAGCCACATGTCCAACCCTGGTGCAGAGCTTCAGAGAAAGGTCTCTGGGCACCATCTTCCATGGTTGTTTCTTTGTTGTTGCCAAGGAAACAGAACCCTGGTCCCCTTCTCGGGTCTGTATCTCATGGTGACCATTTCCCACTGATCTCTGCTTTGCCTGCCTATCAGAACTCTTCTTTCATTTAAATGTCATCTAAACCCCACCTTCCCCCAGCAACTGTTGTCTGTACTTTAGTTGATGAGACTGCCACGGTTCCTCTACCATGTGGTCTCCCGTGTTGCAATGAATTGATAAATCTGACTCTCCCGGGCAGCTTGACTCTCCTTCCTGTAGCCAGGACAGTGTTAAAAGTCAAATGAAATCTTACTGTACTGTCTCAGTGTTTCTTAGTCAAGCGCTCAGAAGATCAAGAACACAAGCCCTGAACCTGTTTGGTGGTTTAGAATATTAACTCGTATCTTCGTCCTGTCACTTCATACCTGGAAACTTTCCGAGGTTAACATTCCAACCGAGTTTACTTTCAGGATTCTTATATTTCTTCCTTCCTTTTGATTCAACAAATCCATTTTTCAGTTCCTAGGAGGGAAGAGACTGCGTATCAGTCACTTGACTCTGCCCATTTAGATATCAAAATTAAAAGTTCCATGGTAGAGACGGTGACACAGCCTGCACTTCTTCACTAGGAAGGGTTCAGAGTCGTTTCCATCAAGTGACCTTTGTCTCACTGTCTCTGGACACACACAGCTTTGACTCTGGGCTGCTTGCTTGGCAGCACGTTTGCTTGGGACACCCCTTCCATGTCAAGTGGTCAAGACTGGAGACAGGTGACAGCACACACAGGTAGGATGTCACGCTCTTGGGAGACAGAGTGACAACAGAGGGACCACCAGACTCTGGGGGCAAAGACAGGACGGGGTCAGACCCAGACAGAACTTCTGTCACTGTCCTCCCACACATGGCCCTGAAACACAGACATGCTTCTCTCTGGCTTTCTTCTCCTCAGGCTCAGTCCCTCATGCTTGGCTGAAGCCTGAGCACCTGCTGGTACATGTTGGCTCAACCCCTGCTGGCTGGCCCTCCGGCCAGTGTAGACCCCTGGTCACAAGTGGGCCCCACCCCATGCCTGCACCCACTGCTCTGGTCCCACAGCTTCCTTGCTGGCCTCTGGTTAATTGTTAGACTGAGGGGACTCCCCCCACAAAACTTTCCATCACCCCAACGAGAGTCTGAGACTTTCTGTTTAAATTGCCTCACCATGGGCTGGCCCACCCTCTGACCCTGGGATCCATCCCACTGATACCCAGAACCCAAGGACCTGAGTTTCAAATGTCCTTTCTAGACAGGTGTAGTTCATTCTCTAAAGAGGTGAGGCTTTGTATCTGGAGATGAAGCTTTCAACATAATTAAAGGCCATGACCACTGAGGGCTCCTATTAGCCCGATACTTCTATTCAACAAATACCTCCGCCCTCTCCTACCTGTCCCCATGCAGGACATGGAGTATGGCAGAATTGCTCTCTGCTGCCTGGGAGCTTACAGTACATGGTTGGGGGGTGGGTGACAGACAAGGAGCACAGCAATCACGTGATCAAAGCACTTGATGAAAGAAGGCCTGGGAGCTAGGGGAGCAGAGACAGAACACAGCATGCACAATAGAGTTTGAGCTGGAACATAAACAGGGGAGTCACAAAGCAGGAAAGGATGACTGAGAACAGAAACTGGCTCTGAGAGCCCAGGCTGAGGGTTTCTGCTTTCTTCCGTAGGGTAAAAGGAGAAGACACAGGAACCTAGATAGAGATGCCAGTGAGGAGTCTCCAATGGGGAGGGTGGAGGACTGACCAAAAGGTGGGAAACCAGCAGAGATACTGTGCATGGTTGAGAGTGACCACAACAATAAGGACATGAAAGTGGATGACAGACTGACTCTGGGGGTAAATGAAGGGGAAGATGTGACCACTGAGGAAACGGACCAAGGACGTGGTGAAGACCCAAATGCATCATCGTGTCGGTACTCGCCTGCTTTGGAGGGTCCTTGAGAGCATTTTCCACAGTGTCTTCTGGAGAGACTGGATCTGGTGGAACAGAGTCCACCTGAAACACCTTTGTGACAATGGCACTCTCTCTGCAGTCTCTGAAAATTATTCCAAACAGGAAAAGTCTGTGTGTCACACAAAGGTTCAAAGACAAGGTGTCTGGCAATTAAGATGACTCTAGAATGAATTTATTATATTAATATTTTAAATTGGAGAGGCCAAAATATTATCATTTCTATGGTCTTAACCTTACTCTTATTTCAGTTATATCTTGCTGTGTAGCAAGCCACTGCAAAACACTGTCTTAAAACACAAATGTGTGGGTTTGCCACCTCTCGTGTGGTTGCAGTCAGGTGTCAGCTTGGGCCGGAATCAAGTGAAAGAACAACTCAGTCAGATGTCCAAAATGGTTCTCCCCTCAGGTTCTAAGTCTGGCCTGGGACAGCTGGGGACTTGCCGGTCATCTCTCTCCTTCCCTTTCTGTCCATCTCCCTTTTCAGGTGGTGAACTTGGGGTTCCTCATAGTAGTAGGTTTCAGGGAGGTCAGAGACTTCCTAAATAGTGGCTGGCTTCTCCCGGTGTTTACGTTCCAGGAGACCAGAGCAGATACTGCAAGACTTCTTGTGGTCTGGCCTTAGCGTCATATCTGGAGCATTCTCTTGATCAAGAGTAAGTCATAGGGCCAGCCCGGATTCAGAAGGAGGGGCTACTGTGGGAGGCATGGCTCACTGTGGGGCCATTTGGAGGACTATCTACCACATTCACCATAAAGATGTCATACCTTAAGCCTGAAACTATTCTGAAGCAAAGAATGAGGTTACCTATATGTCATTCATTCCACATAAGTTATGGGAATTTTCCTTATCCCAACTGTGGGTAGCATAATATACACTGTCCTGGGAGATTTTAACTGTTATTCCTCAAATACTAGCCAGTTTTTGATTTATTCATAGTATGTCACAATTAATCTTATTCCTCCGTGATGCAATAGAAGTCCCACGAGGAACCAACAGAGAGATGGCCAGAAGTAAATTCTGGAGGTGACTTCCCCTCAGCACTAGCAGCTCATCTATACTCTTTATTTTTCTAAACAGTTTTACTGAGGTATAATGTACATGACATAAAATGCACCTGCTCTAAGTATATAATTTGATGATACTCCACACATTTATACAACTGTGGCCACTAATGCCACAGTCTGGTGTTACAACCACCTGTTTCTAGTTACTCCTCACTTCCACCTCCTACACCGGGCAACCACTGATCTGCTTCCTGTCTTCACAGTTTTGCCTTTTCAGTGCTGTGCTGTGCTTAGCTGCTCAGTCGTGTCCGACTCTTTGTGACCCCACGGACTGTAGCCCTCCAGGCTCCTCTCTCCAGGGGGTTCTCCAGGCAAGAATACTGGAGTGGGTTGTCATGCTGATAAATGTAGTCCTACAAATACAGTCTCACATGTCTGGCTGCCTTTGCTTGTCCTTTTTTTTTTTTTTTTTTGAGGCTCACCCACATAGTTGCATGTGTCGGCAATTCATTCATCTTTATTCTTGAGTAGCATTCCACTTTATGGATGTACCACAGTTTGTTTATCCATTCCCCAGTGGACAGTCATCTGGATTTTTCCAGTTTGGGGGTTACAATACTTAACACTGCTATGACCATTCACGTATGAGTCTTTATGAGCCCCTGAAGCTGAGTTTCCTCTTGTTTGTAACAAGGCACCTGACTTAGGCTTTGCTGAGGCATCCACTTCAAAGATGGTGTTCTTAAGTAAACACACCAGCAGCCACAGGACCAGATGAAGATCCAGCCACTGCCCCCTCATGGAGGCCCCTTTATTTTAGAGATCTTGGTTAATTTCCATGACTGATCAATTGGGCAATTTTTTCTCTTCCCACTGTAAGTTCTCACTCGTATATTTAAAATTCACCAATGAAGACTGAGCCCATGGAACCCCTCAGCACCCCCACCCTCAATCCTAAAATAAGCAGACCCTTGGCCTGTGATTTGTCCCTTCATCTCTCCCCCTAACCCTGTCTCTTTGTACTTGTGACTTCGCTGGGTGCCACGTAATTCTCAGGAATTGTAAAGTAATAAACTCTTCTTCTCTTTCCAAGTTCCCTGATGATTACTGCTGAGGACCTCTTAGAATTGTACAATAGAACAACAATCAGAACAATAAGGGCTGGTCCAGCCACATATGTGGATAGATACACAGGAGTAAAACCACTGGGTCAAAAGGTCAGTGAGTTTAACTTTTTAGAAACTGCAACCTGTGGTTGTTCCATTTACATCCCCCCCAGCATCATTTGAGGGTTCCAGTTTCTCCAAACACTTGCTGACGCTTGACACTGTTGGCCTGTTTTGATCACCTGTACCCTTGAATATGTTCTCTATAGGTATTTGCTTGAGATGTATCCCTGGTGTACTGGGAAACAGGCTTGACCGCTGTAATGCAGAATCAAAACAGTGGCTTAAACAGAGTAGCAATGAGCTATAACCCACCCAGAGCTGTGCAGGGGAGCCACAGTGCCCGGGGCTTGGGGCTGACTTTCTACCCTGTTGCCCCATCATATCTAGGACATGGCACATGTCCTCATGACCCAACGTGGCTGACCACTGCAGCCACATTCCAGCCAGCAGGAACCACAGCCTGCTTCCTCCTACAGGGCACAATCTAGAAACTGCCACGTCACTTCTATGTGCCTTCACGGGCCACAGCAGGTGACGAGGCTCTTTCTAGCTTCAGGGAGGACTGGGAAGTATCTTTCTTGTAGGAAACATGTGCATGCCCTGCTGAAAATCCCAAGCTCTATTTTTTTTCAAAATAAACTTTACTTATTTTTATTTTTAAAATAATTTCGTTTTGTTTTCATTGTGCTGGGTCTTCGCTGCTTCGCAGGCTTCCTCTGGTTGTGGCAAGTGCGGGCTTCTCATTTTGGTGGCTTCTCTATCTGCGTGCGGGTTTCAATAGTCGTGGCTCCCGGGCTCTAGAGCACAGGCTCAACAGTTGTGGCGCATGGGCTCAGTTGCTGGGCAGCAATGTGGGATCTTCCTGGACCAGGGATCGAAACTGTGTCTCCTTTGTTGGTAGGCGGATTCTTCACCACTGAGCCACCAGGGAAGCCTCTATGGTTCTTGAAGAAGGCAACACAGGTTTTGGGAGCAGCCTGCAGCCTCTGCCGCATCCTCGTGACCACACTTTTGTGTATTTGTCTGGTGTGTTTAGCTCTCATTCTTCCTAATTTGCACTGAAAGCTCACAGCTGGAACACAGGGGATTCTGCTTGATCTGGCCAGGAACTTAATACTCTTACATCTCAAGTTGGTGTCTGCCTTCAGTGCCCTTTATCTGCTTTGCTTGTTGGTGTTCATGTTGGCCTTTGAGGTGTTTTTATCGGTTTCATTGTCATTTCTTTTGCAATTTCTTTTGCAATTTCTCAGATTTCTTACATGTTGATTTTTTTACATTTCTTAAAATTCTTGAAATTTTAAGTGTCTCAAAATGCTTAAAATTCTTTGGCTAAGTAAACATTCAGAAATGAACAGACATCAGTTCCAAAACAGTTGAGAAATGTTTGCTGTACTGTGCTTAGTTGCTTCGTTGTGTCTGACTCTTTGTGACCCCAGGGACTGTAGCCCGCCAGGCTCCTCTGTCCATGGGATTCTCTAGGCAAGAATACTGGAGTGGGTTGCCATGCCCTCCTCCAAGGGATCTTCCCAACCCAGTGATCAAACCCAGGTCTGCTGCATTGCAGGCAGATTCTTTCCTGTCTGAGACACCAGGGAAGCCCTGAGAAATGTTTACCATTAAGTCATGCAGAAGTTTTAAGTCACATGTTTAGGAGGAGAAAACAATTTTCAGAAATGTACAACTAGTCTAAACAGCCACTACCTATCAGTGAATGACAGTATTTAAGAAATAACATGACCAGTGGGTACTTGCATGTTCACTGGCTGGAGAGACTTATGGGCAGCTAACCTTTGGGGAAGCACGTGCTTTGTTGTTGTTAATAACAAACCAGATTTACAGATACAGGTATCTGGATGCAGCTATAGAAAGTCCTTTAATGAACTGCTTGTTTAACTCATTCACCTCAGCATCCATCTCCTCTGGATGCTCATCTTTGGCTCACGGCCTGTCATCCAAGATACAGTGTCTTCCTAATAAGATAACTTCCTAACATCACAACAACTCCATCTAGGGACCATTTGAATCCTGAGGAACGGTCAGGTTTACAGCCTGGCTGGCTCAGAGCAGAAGCCTGGTTCCCAGTCACTTGCAGATCACTTCCCTTTTCTATCTCTGTGTATTTTGAAAAATTATTTACTTATTCATTTTTGGCTATGCAGGATCTTTGTTGCTGCGTGCAGGCTTTCTCTTGTTGCAGCGAGTGGGAGCTACTCCTCATTGTGGTGCATGGGCTTCTCATTGCATTGGTTTCTCTTGTGGAGCACAGGCTTAGTTACTCTGCAGCATCTCTGCAGGTTCTTCTTGGACCAGCAATCAAACCTGTGTCCCCTGCATTGGCAGGAAGATTCTTAACCCCTGGACCACCAGGGAAGTCCTCTGTATATTTTTGTAAGGGTCAAAATAATAGTGTGTTGTCTTATATCCTAATTTTTTTCACTGACTATATCACAAATATTTTCCTATATCATTCAAAACCTCATGATCATAGGTTTTCCTCTTAATATGAAAAAACCCTTTCATTGTTAACAGTCTTCTCTAAAGGCCTTTTTCTCCTTATTAAGAAACTAATGGTCTGAAAACCCTAGAGACAGAGACTTGAATAAAGCTGCATGATTTCCATAAAGAACTCAGTTCAGTTCAGTTGCTCAGTCGTGTCCAACTCTTTGAGACCCCATGAATTGCAGCATGCCAGGCCTCCCTGTCCATCACCAACTCCCAGAGTCTACCCAAACTCAAGTCCATAGAGTTGGTGATGCCATCCAGCCATCTTATCTTCTGTCGTCCCCTTCTCCTCCTGCCCCCAATCCTTCCCAGCATCGTGGCCTTTTCCAATGATTCAACTCTTCGCATGAGGTGGCCAAAGTATTGGAGTTTCAGCTTTAACATCAGTCCCTCCAATGAACACCCAGGAGTGATCTCCTTTAGGATGGACTGGTTGGATCTCCCTTGCAGTCCAAGGGACTCTCAAAAGTCTTCTCCAACACCACAGTTCAAAAACATCAATTCTTTGGCACTCAGCTTTCTTCACTGTCCAACTCTCACATCCATACATGGCTACTGGAAAAATCATAGCCTGGACTAGAGGGACCTTTGTTGGCAAAGTAATGTCTTTGCTTTTGAATATGCTATTAGTATTAGATATGAGCACTAATTTTCAAAATTTTTTTGTATAGGTACTTTTCCTAAGCTGAGCACATCTGAAATACTAACAGTGTTTCAGAGCAGACACTTAGTGGGCACAGAACAAGATGGTGAGACATACAAACAATGTCCTTATTCTTCAGACTCTGATGGAAGCTCTATTAACTCCTTTGACTACAAAGTCATTGATCACGACTTAATCTAACTGTGAACTGCAGCTTATAAAGGGGCCTGCCTTGCAGCATGATGCACCAGAGTAATCAGCTTATTAGTTTTTAATAACTGAGATGACTTGTTTCAGTAAAAATAGTTTGGCAAGTGGGAAAAGCCACAGATCCCAATTTTTAATAAAGAATAATCATGTGTCAGGGGGTTGTTCTGTTTCATTTTATTATTAAAAAAATTTTTTTAAATGCCAAGCAATCATCTTCACTGTAGAATTTGTAGCTTAAAAGGCCATGCAGTATAGCCAGCAGGGGGAGCCTGGAGTCTCATTTAAATTACTTGGGTCAGCCCGAGTATTAGTCTTCCAGAAATGTGGCCAAACCTGTTTTGCGGCACAAAATAATTCCTCTATCACAGACAGACTAATCTGCAAAGCATTTGAGGATCTGTTTTCTCTATAACCCACGGTGAAGGTTACCAAATTAAGTGTTGTTTCTATACTTGAAAGTGAAAAAAATTGTTGACTAGAAAGGAAACACAAAGAATGAAGTAGCCAGCACCTAACAAATCAAAATGACGGTTAGCTTTGAAGGCCAATAAAGTCAGTACAAAATCAGATGGAGAACCACGGTGGTCGTAGGCCATGTCGTGAGGAATAAAAGAACCATCCACTTAAGGCATTTTACTTAGAGCCAGACGAATCTCTTCAGGGGTCCCAAACCCTGAAAAGGCTCTTCCTTTGAAGAAGGAAATGGCAACCCACTCCAGTACTCTTGCCTGGAAAATCCCATGGATGGAGGAGCCTAGCAGGCTACAGTCCATGGGTGGCAAGCAAACAGTGGGACACGACCGAGCAACTTCACTTTCTTTCACTTTCCCAAAATCCCAGTGTGGATTTCAGACTAGAAACAGTATTAATATACATAGCACTTCACTGAACTATACCCATATACCCAAACTACGTCTGTGAGTTTACTTCTGTTTTGTAAGATCATTCGTACCATTTTTTATAGATTCAACATATATGTGATATCATATGATATTTGTCTTTTTCTGACTTACTTCACTTAATATGATCATCTCTAGGTCCATCCATGTGGCTGCAAATCAAGAATCTGTTTTAAACAAGTCATGTTTATACGTTCTACCCATAAAACTCTTCCTCCTTATGTTAATTATGTATGTACATGTGTGTATTTTACAGTACAACTCAATAGAAGACAAAACACAAAGGGTACAAACATATGCTGAAATTAAGGTAACTTTTTCTTTAGTGTCCTTCTAATCCAGCACTGATTCTCACTGAAATGAGTAAAGTTAGAACATAATAAATATAAATCATCCCAGTCATTATGCTCTTGACTTACTTAGTGACTGCGATAGCTTTAACTTGTATTTTTCCATCAGGCAGGGTAATAGGCTTCGTATACTTAAAGGTAGTGTTTTCACCATAACCAATTTTCTTTTGGAATTCAGGTTTGCTGCCATCCAGGGTATAATATATGTTGACATCTGGGGTGTCTGAAAAACCCAAAACAGGATATCTAGAATTAACACTAAAGTAGCAAGTCCCTGAATAATGCCTAGGGGTCAGCTATTTAATGAGGTTTTTTTAAAAATATACTGTAGAAATGAATAACAGTAACTAACAATAAAAAGTTCTTTGTGCCAGACACTGTGCTTTACATGAATTAACTAATTTTATCAGTACAACCTTATGAGATAGGTCCTATTTTATACCAACATTTAGATGAGGGAAATGAGTCCCAGAGAGGTTAAGAAATCTGGTAAATGACAGCAGAATTGTGATCTGACTTCTGGGAAGTTGTATCTGTTGACCATGCTCTTTTCTTTTTTAAACAGGAGGGATTAAAAAAATATATTTATTTATTCATTTAACTGTGCTGGGTCTTAGTTGCTCATAAGCTATGCTCTTGAACCACTATGGCATTTTGCCCCTCCAACAGAACACTGATACAAATCAAGCAGCTGTGAATTTTAAAAACACAATGTCTACTTAGAAAGCAGAAGCTAATTTTTCATTTTTGAGCATTGCTTAAAAAATGGTTTTGTTACATTTTATTTGGACTTGGTAAATGATTTTTGCACTTTTTGGGAAAACTGTAAAGGTAATAAATTCAGATGATCCAAGATTCAAAAGGTCAAACAAGGATACACAATGAAAACTCTCCCTCCAAGCTCCCCGCCCTCATCAGCTGCCCAAAGGCAACCAATAATATCAACTGTCCTTCCAATGTATTTATGTATGTTCAAGCATATACATACATAGTTTTATCTCCGCCTCTCTGTACATACAAATGGCAGCATATCATGCCCTGTTTCACACCCTTTTTCTCTTCACTTAACATTGTATCTTGTATATTGTCCTATACTGCTACATTAAAAAGCACCCCATTCTTCTTTATGGCTGCACTGCATTCTCTTCCTATGGATGAATCGCTGGCCAACAGCCAGTCTTTACAGATGAACATCTAAATTGTCTTCTTTTCCTTTTTCCTTTTCTTTTTTACTTTTGCTATTACAAACATTGTAATGAATAACCCTGCAAAGAGTTCTTTTTATAAGTATATCTGCAAAATATGTAGAACTAGTACCATTGTTGAGCCAAAAGCTATGCAAGTTTGTACCGTTGGCTAATGTTGCCCAACTTCCCTCCATGGACATTGAAACAATTCACCCTGCTCCCAACAGGGAATGGAAGGCATGTTAAACCACCACCTCAACCATATCATGTGACCATTTTTTCTTTTATTTTGCTGATATTTCTTTTACATTTTCCCAGGTTTTTACAAAAAGCATCTCATAGCTTTAACTCACATTTCTTATATTTTGAGTAAGATTCACTCACTCATTCAACAAATATTTACCAAATGCCTGTTACATGCCAGACACTGTTTTAGACGCTGGGGATACATCAGTGACCAAAGTCACCCCTCTCATAGAGCTTCCATTTTAGGAAAAACTCACAAACAGGAAACGACTACTTAGAATCTGTTAAGTGGTGATTAAGTGCAAGGGAATAAACAAAGTAGAGGATAAGCTCTGCCCAGCAAACAAGTGAAGGGTGAATAGGAGCATATTCTCATATGTTTAAAACACATATTTCCTTTCCTATAAAATGTCTTTTCACATCCTTTGTCCATTTTTCCTATTGGGATATTACATTTGTCACTGAGTTGTAGACCCTTTTATTTATTAGACATTTCAGATTTTAGAGAAATTGGATACCCTGTCATCATTTGTTAATCATCACCCAACTTCTGAGGGTTACGAGCACATATATTAAGACCTGAATTTTGGTTTGAGAAATTTTTAAAATAATATTAGCTTTTAAGATAAAGGAAGACACAGTATAACATATATATATTCTTAGTTAGACCTCTCAGTCTAGGATGCCCAGGTGTCACACCATCACTACATATAGTTTGTATGTCCATTAGTTATTAAAATATGTAACTGGAGTCTCAGAGTTTATTTTTTAATTGAAGTCTAATTTTTCTATTTTAAAAAAGTTGAAATCTATTTTTCTATAATGTTGTACTACTTTCAAGTGTAAAGCAAAGTAATCCAGCTATACATACATATATAGTTTTTTCTTTTTCAGATTATTTTCCATTATTGACTATTATAGGATATTGAAGATAGTTCCCTGTGTTATATAATAGGTTCTTGTTGTTTATTTATTTTATATATAGTACTGTGTACCTGTTAATCACAAATGCCTAATTTATCTCCTCCCACCCTCTTTGGTAACCATAAGTTTGTTTTCTACGTCTGTGAGTTTACTTCTGTTTTGTAAGATCATTTGTACCATTTTTTATAGATTCAACATATATGTGATATCATATGATATTTGTCTTTTTCTGACTTACTTCACTTAATATGATCATCTCTAGGTCCATCCATGTGGCTGCAAATCAAGAGTCTGTTTTAAACAAGTGATTGTTCATACATTCTATCTATAAAACTTTTCCTTCTCTTTATGTTTATTACGTATGTAAATGAGTGTGTGTGTGTGTTCCTGGCATGAAAAAGAAACACATTCATTGCTTTATTTCAGCAGAAATAGCTATGATGTGTTTTGTCATCACCATGTGCCAGAACCTGTGCGCCTCACATTACATATCAATTCATTAATCCTCACAATGACTCTAACTATAGATAATATTATCACTCTCTTACAGTCTAGAGGCTGAGACTAAGAAAGGCTGAGGGATGTACTGAAGGTCACTAGATGTTTTCAAAGCCAGAATTCTTAATTCTCCAACCTGTCTGACTGGAAGCCTGTGTTTGCAGGTCAAACTGATATCCCAGAAAAACAGTGAGAATCCTAGGAAAGTCTGGGGAAGCAATGGGACATCCTAACCTGGCTAAAGGAAGTCATGGAGTTGCTGCAACTCTTTCCA
The DNA here is from genome assembly GCA_007570785.1 of Antilocapra americana. Taxonomy (NCBI): domain Eukaryota; kingdom Metazoa; phylum Chordata; class Mammalia; order Artiodactyla; family Antilocapridae; genus Antilocapra; species Antilocapra americana. The sequence continues at coordinate 4,974,049 of ML663575.1, read as the reverse complement.
ACACAAATGGAAGGTTGGCAAGAGCCAGCTGTTGCAATCTATATAAATACCACTCTACAAACCACCATTGTTTCAAATTTTGAAAGTTTTACAATCATTCCAAGATCCTGACTATAAAAGGATGCAAAGAGGGTAAATCAACAACGAGATGAATATAGAGAACACAGCAGGGTTATTTTAAACAATTTCAGTACATTTGATTCTTACCTGATTTCATTTCCAAAAGCGTATTGTTATCAATTTCATGGTTGGCTTTTCCGGGCTGAGGCACCCGCAGGGGTATGATTTGAGGGACACACACTGAACCAGCTGTCATTTTCCCTCCTTACATTAAAAAAAAAGTGGATGAAAATAAATTCCAGTGGACACCTATATGTGAACAGACATTGAAGAGAAGCATCTCATTCAAACACAGTAAGGCTAGTTAAAAACTAAAGAGAATGTTGTTCATCTATCATCTACAAATAGCATTTTTCTTTTTTATTTTTTGGGAGACTCATTTCAGTTCTTTTGTGTTTTTTTTTAAACTGAAGTATAGTTGATTTACAACGTCGTCTGTAATATAAATATAATTAAAAAATTTTTTGATGTGGACCATTTTTAAATGTCTTTATTGAATTTGTTACAACATTGCTTCTATTTTATGTTTTTTGGCAATAAGGCATGTGGGATCTTAGCTCCCCGACCAAGGAGTGAGCTGGCACCCTCTGCACTGGAAGGCAAAGTCTTAACCAATGGACCACCAGGGAAGTCCCCAAATACTATTTTTATGGAAATAATTATTGTCTCTGCTATATTTTTGCTGTTGAGATCTTGTGTGTGCTTTTGATTACCTGCATATTTACCTCACTTTGAGGGGGAAAAGCAGGAGTGTATGGGATGGGGGAATAAAATTCTTTTAAGTGAGCACATTAAATGCACTTGTCAGAGCAGAGATCATCACTGATGACCAGACCTAAGCAACCCCTGGATCATTACCAGTCTGTCCTGTCTCTTTTCAGTACACCACCTCTCTTGGCTTCAGGCAAGACAGCACACAAGAGGAACAGAAGTAAATTTGTATGTAGCATGAAATGTTCATTTAGAGCCAGCTTCCTTGGGAAAGCTCCATGTTCAAAGTCCTGCAGTTGTCATCAATTGGTTCATGACTGTGAAAGCTGCAAAAGAAACTTTAGAAAATGACAGAGGGTCACGCCTCAGCTGGAAGGAAGCTGGCATGGATATAAACAGTGAGGAACAAACACAAAAGTCTCTCGTTCCATCTACTGTATTTATAATTAATTAAGTACAAGTATGGAGGTCTTAGTGATCTTTTTCTTGGGGATGGGAGGGTTCATAATTATTAATACATCAAAAATTCAGGGGGGAAAACCCACACCTTAAAAGAGTGTCCCACTCCATCTACTGTATTTATAAGCAATTAAGTACAAGTATGGAGGTCTTAGGGATTTTTTTTGGGTGTGGGAGTATTCATAATTATTATACATAAAGGATTTAGGGGGAAAAAATCCCACACCTTAAAACCCATTTATGGTCTGCTCAAATTTCAATGATAGTGGATGCATACGTTTTACTCAGTTAAAATCTACATTGAAACTCAGTTTTTATAGAGTACTTCTTGTACCCTCCCCTATTATTTACAATTTTCCAAATACTTATATAGTTTTATTTATCAGTTTGTTATTGGGCATTTATTATTTTCTTTTCAGTTCTGGGTTTTGTTATTCTAAACAATGCTGCCTTCGGAATTCCCTGACAGTGCAGTGGTTAGGATTTGATGCTGTCACTGCAGGGGCTCCAGTTCAGTCTCTGGTGGGGGTACCAAGATACTGCAAGCCACGCATGACATGACGCCAAAAAAATTTTTTTAATAAATAAATAAATAATAAATAAATAAAACTGCCCGAACGTCTCTGTGGTTTGAGATTTGTCACAGACTATAACCCAAAGGTGGGATGGCTAAATTTAAGGGGTGAATTTAATGCCTGGTTGGAGAGTTCCAGGTCAGAGGCTAAGAATTTAAATTGCAGATACATATACGGATAGCGCGACAGCCCCTGCAGAAGGGCTCTGGAGCGTGCCCATCCTCACATTTTCATTTACGTGAGAGGCAGTTAAAATTAAAAAATGGTTAAAAAATTAGTTCAAAATAAAAACGTCTGGGGTGGGGGTGGGGGGAATAATTCCTGCGGCGACTAGGCGATGTCCTTGAAAGGCTGACAGTGCGTAGGCCAGTGGGCCCCGAGCGAAGGGGATCCATCCGTAGACCGATCCGCTAGGCCCGACTGCGTCAACAGCCTCCCCCACCCCGCCATCCCTCCATCCAGACTGCCCCTCACCGCCCGGTTCCAGAACCCCGTCAGGTCCCCGTCTCCGTCCTTCAGGTGCAGCCAAGGACACCGCCACGACTCGGCTGAACGAAGGATGCCCTTCTCCTCTGCCCCCTCCCCCAGCCACCAGGACCCGATCGGGACCCCCTGGGTACCTCCGCAGCCCCCACCGAAGCAGCCCACCGCTCACCGCCCTTGGTCCTCTCCTTCACTGCGGCGGTACGGGTTACCAAGACGCTGCGAGCCGCGCCCCGCCCACCGGGAGCTGGGTAGGTGATTGGCAGAAACCCGCTTCCTAGCAACTAGCTCCGCCCCTGCGGTTGGTCCGGAGACAAGCGGCCGCAGCGCGCTGCTTTCTTCAGGCCTAACGGTTGGCGTCCGAGAATTTGCCTTCACAGAGGTTGGAAAGCGCTACAAGGTGGCCTCCCAACTCAAAACGAGAACCAGGCTCGTTCGTGCGACAGTCGCTGACTTTCTGGAAATACCAGACGAAATACCAGAATGAAAATACCACAACGGCGCAGGCGCGGCTTGGCCACCTCTAGCCGACCGGCAAGGAAGGACCCCTGCGACCTGAGGAAGAAGGCCCCTTGCGCCGGCCGGGGGCTGTCTTCACCGGTGTTCGGCTTCGCCCGGCTCACAGTCCGGCCGCCCGGAGGGGTCTCTTCTCCCAAGGGCCCGGCACCTGCGCCCTCATGGCCGAGGTGAAGGTGAAGGTGCAGCCGCCCGACGCGGATCCGGTGGAAATCGAAAACAGGTAAATCGAGGAGTGAGGCTCTTTCCCCGCCTCTGGAGGCCCCCTTTCTCCCGGACCCTTCTCCCGTCTCCGGAAGACGGCACTCTTAAGTTCAGAGAGAGTCGGACAGTTGACGAGCTTGTGTGGCTGGCCTTTCCCTGGGTCTGTCTGGGAAGCTGTCTACTCAGGCGCGCCTTTCCTTAAGGTGATCGACGCCCAGAGTGAAGACTTGGCGTTTCCCCCCGGGAAAGTGTTAGTCCCTCGGTCGTGTCAGACTCCTTGCGACCCCATGGGGTACTGGTGTAAACACGTTCTGATCCAGGATCGCCCTTGTTACTAAGGAACTCCCGTGACGGAAGGTTTAACCAGACTTAGGGTGCAGTTTTCGATTATGAAACAACAGACACCAAACAGTTTGAGCGCGATATTTAAGTGAAGTTCTTAGGGCACCCAGCGCGTCTTACGCTTACCCAAAGCATCTCCAATACTTTGGCCACCTGATGCGAAGAACTGACTCTTTTGAAAAGATCCTGAAGCTGGGAAAGACTGAGGGCTAGAGGAGAAGGGGATGACGAGGATGAGATAGTTGGATGGCGTCACCGACTTAATGGACATGAGTTTGAGTAAACTCCGGGAGTTGGCGATGGACAGGGAGGCCTGGCGTGCTGCAGTCCATGGGGTCGCAAAGAGTCGGACACGACTGAGCGGCTGAAGTGAACTGAACTGAAGCATCTTAAGATTTTATGTTCTCTACCGTGCACTGCAGTATTTAGGTTACCACAGAATTTATAAAGACCCCAGCTTTCTTAAACTGTTATGAATAACACATATGATGATCCTGTGATAAGCTGAAACTTGAGGTTTATTTTTGTTTGTTAGGGATAATTCCAAAAACAGGTCCCAGTTGTGGTGAATTGTCCTAAAAAAACTTTGACTTCCCTCCAGAAGGGTCTGCCTCCTGCTTACAGACTTACGGCTACCCAAAGCACTGTCTCTTCACTTTGTCATACTTGTTGCATTTGAGAAGATCAAAGCCTCAGCTTTAATGTGTTTTTCTGTGTTTTCATTTGACTTTTGTCCTAATATAAAGTTCAAATGAATAAGAAATGCTTATCTTAAATACAATAAAAATGCAAACGTGTACTTCAAAAGGATCTTCCTCATTTTTAACGTGCTTTCATTCAGAACCATTGTGGAAACCCAGATTATCTGTCAAATGTGAAAAAAAGCACACTTCCAAACTGTTTTGCCTGTATTTTTCCCCTACTGCCTCTTGAACTAGGTAAAAACATGAATATCATTAATTCTTTTGTTCCTAGGATTATAGAATTATGTCACCAGTTCCCTCATGGAATTACAGACCAAGTAATTCAGAATGAAATGCCGCATATAGAAGCCCAACAGCGGGCAGTGGCCATCAATAGACTGTTGTCCATGGTAAGGTGAATCCAGCTAGTTCATGCAATTATTTATATGTTGTGGTTGTCATTACTTTCTGTTAGGTAGAATGAAGCCATTCTCAAAAGTGTATTATGTTGTGACTGATAAGACTTCAAACCAGGAAACAGCTCAGACTGCCTGAACTAAGGAAAAAAGTAATATGCATTTTTTTCAAGACAAATGAAATAATTGTATTTTAACTGTTATATTTAGTAATTTGTCACTAAGGTACATACTGGCACACATGTACATGTAGGCATAGTCTGTTCCTACCTTCTGTTTGCTTCTTGCTGCTAGTAAAGGCAAATATATAGTAAAGGCTTTGGATCAAATACATAAACTAGTGTGAAGATTAAAAGACAAAAATGGAAAAATCAACTATAACTGCAATAAACAGCTAAGGGATAAACATGTGATGATTGGGAAGAAGTAGACAATTTCTACAGACCAGATTGTAATTGTCTTATTACTAATTCAATTTTAGTAGTAAAATTGAATTATTAAGCAAAGCCTCCCAGCATAGAAAAGTTCAAGACTGTATAGCTTCATTGGGTAGTCCTACCAAACATATAAAGAAGAGCAAATACCTATCCTTATCAGACCGTTCCAAAAAATTAAAAAGGAGGAAATACTCCCAAATTCATTCTACAAGGCCATCATTTCTCTGATACCAAAACCAGACAAAGATACTAGTAAAAAAAGAAAATTAAAAGCCAGTGTCTCTGATGAATATACATGCAGAAATCCTCAACAAAATATTAACAAACCACATTCAATGATATACAAAAAGAATCATACACCATGATCAAATGCAATTTATTATAAGAATGCAAAAATGGTTCAATATGCACAAATCAGTCAGTATAATACACCAGATTAACAAAAGGAGGCTTAAAAGTCACATAATCATCTCAACAGATGCAGAAAAGGCATTTGACAAAATTCAACATCCATTCATGATAAAAACTCATCAGAGTTGGTATAGAGAGAACATGCTTCAACATAATAAAGACTGTTTCTGACAAACCCACAGAGAAAATCATCTTCAGTGGTGAAAAGATGAAAACCTTTCCTCTAAAATCAGGAAGACAGGAATTCCCTAGTAGTTCAGTGGTCTGGACCTCTCTCTTTCACTGCCAGGAGCCAGGTTCAGTCCCTGGTTGGAGAACTAAGAGCCCACAAGCTGTGAGGCATGGCCAAAGAGAAAGAAAAAATTAAAATCAGGAGGAAGACAAGGAGGCCCACTCTCACCACTTCTATTTAGCATAGTATTGGAAGTCCTAGCCACTGCTGTCAAATGTGAAAAAGAAAGCATACAAATGGGAAGAAGTGAAACTGTCCTTGCTTGCGGATGGCTTGATACTGAAAGGTTGTTGTGAACCATGAAAAGATGCCAGGATTCTTGGTCTCCAGAGGAGAAGCATTCAATCTGGGGCGAGAGACGAGGCTTGATCATTCAGAGCTTTTGTGTAATAAAGTTTTATTAAAGTATAAAGGAGATAGAGAAAGCTTCTAACATAGGCATCAGAAGGGGGCAGAAAGAATACCCTCTGCTACATCCTAGCTGGATGTTATATAGTCACCAGCAGTCTGTTAATGAAAGAAAGAAATGTCTTAAAACTCAGAATAGCACCATGCCCCTCATCCATAAGATGTATTTTGGGATAATCTTGGCAGCAGATGATCATCCTGGGCCATAAAACAATTGACTTGAATCTTGTATAAAGGCAGATTACCATACAAATAGTTTCGTTAACATAGATTTAGTGGAACAGTGTCTGAGTATAATATACTGGTTTGTCAAGTCTGGTTCTGAGCCGTTAGGTGGAAAGGAACCTATTGGAAGACAGAGTTTGGAGTAAATGAATAGTACATTAATGTAGCTTAAGACAAACATTTCCATAAGAAGAATGCTTTGGTTAACTCAAGGTTTGAGAATAGTTAACTTCAGGTGGAACCAGGTGTCATTATGGCAACACAGTTTTTAAGAGAAACCTCCTTTTAAATTTGTATAGAGAAGGGGAAAAAAATATATCACCAGTTTGTGTCCTCCTGCCGCTTAAGAGAGAGAGAAAAATGTCTTGATACCTGCAGCCCATTTCCTCCGTTTGGAGACCCCTGGCCTTCCTGCCTGTTACTCTCTCAACACTATATAAAGAAAATACTAAAGTCTCAATCAAAAAAGATATTAGAACTAATAAGTGAATTCAGTAAAGTTGCAGGATTAAGATTAATATGCAGAAATCTGTTGCTTTCCTATACACTTATAATGAACTATCAGAAAGAGGAAGCTAGGAAACAGTTTCTTTTAAAAGTAACATAAAAGGAGTAAAACAGCTAGGGACAAGCTTCAGCAAGGAAGTGAAAGACCTCTTTGAAAACTATAAAACACTGATGAAGGAAATTGAAAATGCTACAGAGTAATAGATATCTAGTGGTCATGGACTGGAGGATTTAATATTGTTAAAATGTCCATATGACCCAAAGCAATCTACAGATCTAATGCAGTCCCTATCAAAATGCCCAGGACACTTTTTACTGAGCTAGAACAAATAATACAAAAATGCATGTGAAACAGCAAAGAGTCCAGATAGCCACAACAATCTTGAGAAAAAGAAGAAAGCTGGGGGTATCATGCTCCATAACTTCAGACTATACTACAGTATGGTCTGGCATAAAAGGATATGCATAAATCAGTGGAACAGAATAGAAAGCCCAGATATAAACCCATCCACTTATGGTCAGTTAATCTAAGACAAAGGAGGAGACAATGCATAATTGGGAGAAGAGTCTCTTCAACAAGTAGTGCTGGGCAAAATGGATAACCACATGTAAAAAATGAAATTAGGACCTTTTCTCACACCATATATAAAAACAAACTCAAGATGCATTAAAGGCCTAATAGTGAGATCAGAAAGCATAAAACTATAAGAAAACACAGGCAGAACACACTCTGACAGAAACTATATCAGTATTTTTAGAGAAATGCAAAGCAAAAAAATAAGGTATCATCTGACACCTGTCAGAGTGGCTATCATGAAAAACACCACAGACAACAAATGTTGGTGACAATGTGGAGTAAAGGGAATCCTTATACACGGTAGGTGGTGGGATGTAAATTGGTGCCACTACTATGGAAAGCAGTATGGAGGTTCCCCCAAAATGCTAAAAATAGAACTACCATACACTCCAGCAGTTCTACTCCTGGGTATATATATCAAAGAAAACAAAAAGACTAATTCAGAAAGGTTTATGCACCCAAATGTTCCCTGGTGGTACAGTGGGTAAAGCATCTGTCTGCCATGTGGGAGACCCTGGGTTCCATCCCTGGGTCAGGAAGTTCCCCTGGAGAAGGAAATGGCAACCCACTTCAGTACTCTTACCTGAAATATTCCATGGACGGAGGAGCCTGGTAGGCTACAGTCCGTGGGATTGCAAAGAGTTACGCACAACCGAACAACTTCACTTCTCAAATGTTCATAGAAGCATTATTTACAATAACCAAATGTGGAAGCAACCTAACTGTCCATCAACAGATCAGTGGATAAAGAAGATGTGACATATATATATATATATATAGATAGATAGATAGATAGAGAACACACATATACATACAGTGAAGTACTACTCAACTGTAAAAAAAAATGAAATTTGCCATTTGCAATAGCATAGATGGACCTGGAGGAGGGTATTAGTGAAATAAGTCAGAAAGACAAATACTATATGTGATAACATATACGTGTAGAATCTAAAAAATAAGCAAATGTGTTAAAAACAAAACAGCCTCATAGATACAGAGAACAAATTAGTGGTTACCAGTCAGGAAAGGGCAGTGGGGAGGGGAATAAGAGGTGAAACAGGATGTGTTGTACAACACAGGGAACATAGCCAACAAGTTATATAAAAACTTGAGCTCACTATGTTGTACACCTGAAACTAATATTACATTATTTCAATTAAAAATGAAAAGCAGTGCACCAGATCGTTGAACCCTGTTCTAACCAAAAGAGGAGAAGTGTTGGTGATTTCTAGTTGCTTCACCCTGGTGAAGGTCTTCAGCTTCTGGAAGCATAGAGCAAGACATGCTGGGAAGTGTGGTGATTAGAAGTGTTTTTGTCCTCAGACTCCACTTTCAGCCTTTTTCTTTCTGTCTGAAAATTATCCTCAGCAGTCACCTGTTGCCAGTCCTGCAGTGGGCAGTGATGAAGCTACTCAAGAATTTTAAGCAAGGGAGTAATTGTTAATAAATCACTAGTGTTGCTGATTTTAGGTCTTGTTCCCCTGTTTTCACTCCTCCCACCCCTGCATGCGTTCAGGCTCTTGCCTTCTACTTGAACTGTTAGCTGTGTCTTAACGGCCTTCCTGGCTGCGTGTGCCTCAGAGCAACCTGCTCCTTCTTATCTCCCACCAGAAACCCTTCTCTCAGCTCTGGAGATTCAAGTCCAGACTCCAGGGTTTACCACTCTGAGCCCCTGCCTCCCCCACCCACCTCATCTCCCTGCACCCCCTGCCTCACAAGTTAGTTTTCACATGGAACAGCTTGTTTCTTGGTTCCCTGGCACGTCACGCTGTTTTGTGTCTCAGGCCTTTGTTCATGCTGTCTTCCCTGCTTAGAAGGCCCTTCCTCCTTTCCTCACACACTGACTCCTCATCCTGACTCAACTCCAGGCAGCCCCCCTGAACCCGCAAGCTGGGCCAAAGTGGCTTCCCTGGGGGCCCATCCCCCCCTTCACTTGGCTCTGTCCTCACTCCACCCAGATGGTATTGAAATCAGCTGTGCAGTTCTCTCTTGGAATTCATGTCTGTCCTCCCCACCCCAAACATGTTCCCAGGACAGGTGTTCAGTAAACGTTCACAGACTGAATTAAACAACTGAATGAAGCTTCCAAATTGAGCTTTGTGGTTCAACTTTTTTCCCCTTAGGGGGCCGGGGGAGGGATGGAAAGGACTGCCGTTCACCCATAAACCAACCTGATTCCAAGTTACAGGTCTGCCCAGCCTTGACTCATGGGAACCTCTCTTAGCGATTCTTCCCTGAACTGCGAGGAGCCCAGAGGTAGAGCCATTGGCATTCTCACAAGTTCAGACTCCAGGAAATGCAAGAGCATGGCAGACATGCTTAATTTTATATTTGACTTGTATAAAACCAAAACTACTACAGGCCTTTTATTCATTGGTTGATCTTTCTGCCTAATTTTCATGTAACACTACAGAAATCACCCATATCAGTAAATGTTACTATTAACTTTGTAAATTTTATTTAATCATTGTGTCAACTTATTTTTGCATGGATAGCCTTTATCTGAACTTTTTAAAGATGTTTTATTTTATTATGTTTATATATTTATTCAGTTTAATTGAATATGAATTATTCTAAAGCTGCTTGTTTAAAATTCTTCATGCATTGATCATATAATCAGGCTAGGATCTAACATGTAGGAAATTGTTAGGTAAGAATCTGCCTACAGTGCAGGAAACCTGGGTTCGATCCCTGGGTTGGGAAGATCCTCTGGAGAAGGAAATGGCAACCCACTCCACTATTCTTGTCTGGAAAATCTCATGGACAGAAAAGCCTGGTGGGCTGCAGTCCATGGAGTTGCAAAGAGTTGGGCACGACTGGGCAACTAACACTTACTTAATATTTGGGGAAATGGTGATAAAAAGAGTTAAGTTTGATATATATATATATATATATATATCACATGTGATATCTAGGGAAAATTTTAAGTACTCAAGAGAGGAACTGACAACTATACAAGGTAGGATATTTTAGTCTGAATATTGAAGAATACATTAATGTTTGCCATTGGGTTTATTAATATGTCTCCAAAATAGTTCACTGATATTTTCTTTCTTTAAAAAAACAAAAAACTCAGGGTCAATTGGATCTCTTAAGGAGCAATACAGGACTTCTGTATAGAATAAAGGATTCTCAGAATGCTGGGTAAGCACCTGATTTTTTATTTTTAATATTGTAAAAGTAATATATGTTTGGGTGGGAAAGGCCAGTACAGAATTGTATCATGTAAACCGGTCATGCAAATCATCTCACCTCCCATAGGAATTCCATTTCCCAGAGATAGTGCCTCTAAATAATTTGGTATATATCCTTTCTTATAGGTATATATAAATATATATAGATGATTATATATTTATATACCATATATTTATATATAATCTTTTCTTTTCTTTTTTTTTTTTAACAAATTGGATCATACTATCCATACTGTTTTGCAACTTGTTTTTTTTCAATTACTGTATCTTGGACATCTTTTCATTCTGGTACATACAGCCCTGTCTCATTCTTTTTAAGGTAAGCCCTTCTTTTGGTAAATAAGTCAATGTGATGACCTTGTCTACTCATTCATTTAAGTGGTCATGTAGATGATTAGATTAGCCTGTACCTCTTTGCCTTTTTAATTCTGCTTTATTCCCTTGCAGTAAAATGAAAGGATCAGATAACCAAGAAAAACTAGTGTATCAGATCATAGAGGATGCAGGAAATAAAGGTAAGCTTTAGAGGAACAAGCAGAAAAAAACATTGTCTCTAGGACCAGATATTAGGGACGGAGATCCTGGCTTCCCAGGGTGTAGCGCAGTCAGTTCAGTCTGCTGCCCTTAGTGTTCAAAGGAGGAGAAAATATAACACACATACTCACACACACATACACATACATATTTATAATGTACATATGCTTGAAGGACACCCAAGAGTGATGCTGTTGTTGCCTCAAGGGAGGCAGGAACCAGATGGCCATGGGCAGAGATGGAAAGAAACTTCTGAATTCTGAGCCATGTACATGTATTATCCAAAACAAATGAATTAAAATTGAAAGGTTTTTTAATCCTTACTTTCTAAATTTTGGAAGCCTTCGTTTCTTCCTCTTATCTGTAAATTGTGGATCATAACATCTCCGGTTTTTGTAGGAAACCACAGGACACCTAGTGGAGCATGGCAGTGTCTGATGTAGCTCCCTCCACAGCTGTTTAGTTCCTCTCCTGTCGCCCTCAAAGAACTGGATCTAAATTGCTATTATTACAATTTAAGACCTGTTTCAGTCATTGATATTAGCTTCAGCAATTATGATGTAACCTAAAATTGTACAATTTTTATATGTGTTAGGAAGTTAAATTACATTTTAAAAATAAATATGATGACAGCATTCTCTAAAACAAAATCTTCCTATCTTATTATGCCTTTTTGTTGGGAAGAAAATACAGCAAAATATTTTTACATAAATTCCCTTTATAAATATAATACTTATTTCCTTCTTTGAAAGAAAAATCGTAGCTTTCTGCACAGGTTCTTAGTGACTGTAAGAACTATAATCTTTCTGTTTTCCAAGTATAGTGGACATACATACACACAGATGCTCTCATAAAAGTTTGTTTTTTATTGCTCTCCATTGAGGATGACAGCTGACCCTGACCCAAACTTAAGTTTGTTTTTCACAGTATACGATCTAAAGTGAAATTTATAGAAAAAAGAGGCTGGAATGTAGGAGGCCATGGAAAGGCCAATGTATGTTAATTCAATGACATCAAGATTTTTCTTCCTTTAGAAAAATGTCCCTTATATGATTTTTAAAAGATGCCACACTAGCATTCCTCCAGTTAGAAAATGGAACATACAACTTTTTTGCATATTTTTGTTACTTTATCTGAGATTCTTACCTGTGCGTCATTTTTCCTATAGCAATGCTCCAGGATTATAAACATATTTTGCTAGATTTACAATAAGATATAAGCAATGGGAAAAGAAACACAAATCCTATAGTGTTAAACTTCTTTTACTTTACTTTCTTATAGGAATATGGAGCAGAGATATCCGATACAAAAGCAATTTACCATTAACAGAAATTAACAAAATCCTAAAGAATTTGGAAAGTAAAAAGCTTATCAAAGCCGTTAAGTCCGTGGCAGTGAGTAACAGTCTCTTTTCTTCTCTTGAATGAAAGATTTTTAAAACTGTAGCTCATATTGGACCATTTTGGAGATACTACTTGAGCCCATTAGCTACAACACATGTACTCTGATAATGTCGTGTTAATAGGGGAAGCCCAGCTCAAGACGACTTGGTATGCTGTCCTGTAGTCATAGTAATTCTGTAAATCCCACACTGGTGTGAAATATAAAGCTTTGGGGTTTTTAAGTCTTAGTTTTTGAAGACTGCTTTGTTACCTTTTAACCATCTGCTGTGTGTGTGGTTTTTTCCCCTAGGCCTCAAAAAAGAAGGTGTATATGCTCTATAACCTGCAGCCAGACCGCTCTGTGACAGGTGGGGCCTGGTACAGTGACCAGGATTTTGAATCTGAATTTGTGGAGGTGCTTAACCAGCAGTGTTTTAAATTCCTACAAACCAAGGTGAGCCATAACTGAGGAAACATGCCTCCAAGTGGTTTTTCTTTTTTTTAAAGTTTTTTCATAAGGAATGTTTAATCATATATATCGTATCTTATAAGAATTGAAAATACTGAAATTGGTCCTTTTTCCTAAACAAAATAGGTCCTGTTGTTGATTGTCTTCTATAGAAATTGTGTTCGGAAGATACTGGTATTCTTCATGAAATTTGTATTTCTACCCTTATAGGCAGAAACTGCACGAGAAAGCAAACAGAATCCAATGATACAAAGAAATAGTTCATTTGCTTCATCACATGAAGTGTGGAAGTATATTTGCGAATTGGGGATCAGTAAGGTCAGAGCCCAGTCTCTAATTTTCATCTTATTTTTAAAAACTTGTGCTTCATCGTAGGGATATGGTTTACAGTGTATTCTAAACACATCTGGCCCAGATCCTCTTCTCAGGTGATACCTGTGTACGTTCTACAGAACCTGCAGAATGTAGGACCCACCGTCCTAAGCCAGGCAGCAAAAGGCAGTCCTTGCCGTCAGGCGCTTTCTGAACTGTATGTCCTTGAGCTTGGGCCCCAGAGCAGCATGGTGGAGGCCTGGCCATGCGTTTCACTACTGGATGCAAAAGTCTGTTCTGACAAGTTCTTGACTCTCCTGGGGACATTTCAACATATGTGCCAAACACCCGTCTTTAGTATTGGTTGTCATTTATTGGCAGTTTCCTACTTATGAGATGTAAGTGGCACTGTCAGCACATTCTTTCGAAGATCTGTACATATGGACACTGTGCTTGATTGCCCCTCACCATCAGAGAAGATGCTGAAGTGGCTGCTTGGACAAGTCATTTTCATGTTTGCTCTCCAGTTCTCTTTTATTTAAAAAAAACAACACAGGAATTTGGACCATTTGCTGTCTAAAGTACCTTTCTGCTTAAGCATTTTTATAACTCTCCATCAGATTCTTGCCAAAGAAATGTGACAAGACGTCTAGATCCTCCTTAGGAGGGCGAAGACATGAGCAGGTGTCAAGCTCAGCAGTGAGCTCAGAGCTCTATCCCTGGGATCTGAGTGGTCCACTCTCACTCTGGCCATTGTTCAACTTCTTTGTGCTTTCAGTTACTCTAGCATAATCCTTCCCCACCATCAAGAATTGTGACCTTTTACTGTTATCAACACCCTCCTGAAGGATGATTCCTTGTTTTGAGTCCTTTCTAACATACTGCTTTTGTAGGTGGAGCTGTCCATGGAGGACATAGAGACCATCTTGAATACACTCATTTATGATGGGAAAGTAGAGATGACGATCATTGCTGCCAAAGAGGGCACCGTTGGCAGTGTGGACGGACACATGAAACTCTACCGGGCAGTCAGTCCCATCATCCCGCCCACAGGCTTGGTCCGGGCGCCCTGCGGACTCTGCCCAGTGAGTTAAAATGGCTTCTCTTTGTACTTTACTGCCTGCGAGTGCAGATGCCACCTAACTTAACATACCAGCAAGAGCTGCTGAAACCACCATGTAGCCTTGATGACAGATCTTTACTGAGCACGTCATCACCTTACATTCTTTCCTATAATAACCACTTTAAGGAAATTGGTTTTCTGCTCTTGATCCCAAAATGCACAATTTTTTTCTTAGCCTTTTATTTTTTATTGGAGTATAGCCGATTAACCGTATGATAGTTTTAGATGCACAGCAGAGTGATTCAGCCATACTTATACATGTATCTATTCTCCCCCAAACTTCCCTCCCATCCAGGCTGCCACATACATTGAGCAAAGTTCCCTGCAAAATGCAGTTTTTGCTGAGGGCTAAGCATTTCACTTAAGTAGGGAGGGTAATGGGATTTGTTGAGTACCTGCTGTGGGCCAGACATGTTTTTGAAAATGTCTGTGGTCTCATAATCCTCCTGCACCCCTTGGAGCTAGTTGTATTAGTTAGTGGGAGGGGACTTAGGGCAAGGAAGATTTAGAGCATTCAGCTGAGACTTAACAACCAGGCCTCACACCCAGAGGTGATGTATCCCCCCTTAAAGCATGCCCGCACTCATTATTTGTTCATTCCCACCTGCGCTGCAGGCTCTGTCCCTGCTCTTGTGGCATGTATATTCTTGGACTGCCTGTCTGCTTTCTGTTGTCTACAGCTGTCATGCCCTGGTTTCAACTCCCAGAAAAATGGTTACTCTGTTGGGAATTCTATTTAGCACTTTCACAAAAAGGAAGGTGACTAAATATGAAACTCTTGATTAATCAAGATTAAGTCATTTGTGTGTGCAGATCTCCCATCCTAGATCATTGCCTGCCTTCTGCCCAGTGGGCAGGTAGACTGGTCAGCTTAGTGCTGTGGCAAACAGTCTCCATCTCACTCCATGATCAGAGCAGGTCCTCTTCCAGGACATTCTTAGATACAGGCCTAACTTTTCACTTTGAAAGTTTTGTTTTTAATATTGCTTGAAATAATGGATATTTTGTTAGAATTTTTAGTTGTAGTTGATATTTAAGACATTACCTATAATTTAAAACTTGAGTTTGAATGTAACCTTTTTTCTTTTCTAAAGGTTTTTGAGGACTGCCATGAAGGTGGTGAGATTTCACCATCTAACTGTATTTACATGACAGAGTGGCTCGAATTTTAATAGAGAGCTGTGAACTTTGCTGACATTTTGCAAATGAACTTACTTCGGGAGCAAATAATTTAATTCATGATGGAGCATCACACTCCCTCGAAAGCATTCAAGGTACAGACTTGCTGCTACAGAAAAATATTTTTTTAATCTATGAAGACTAAATTTATAGTCAGCAGGGTATGAAACAGATAATAAAGTTAGTGGAGAAATCCATTCTTCAGTAAGTAAAATACTTATTAGAACCTCCGGAAGACCACCTGTTGGAACTTTCGAGATTTCGATGATTCACAGGAAAAGAAGCCAGCAAATCAGTATTCACCAAGGACTGTGATAACGGCCAGAGCTTTAAAATGCCTGTTTTAAAGGTATTTATCAAGGTCTTCATTGGGAATTTTTTACATGTGGCTCAGTGTCACCATTTCTGTTTTCTCCATGGTTTCGTTGAGAAGAAACGAAAAGTGGGGAAGGCAGGAATAGCAGAGGAGGACGCAGACATGGAGCATGAGGTGGGAGACAGCAGAGCATCCCTTTCCACACACTACCGATGCCTTTTTACATCAAAAATATTCTTTCCAAGGATTACATTGGTGTACTTACCTCAAACCCAAACAGTGACTGTTGTCAAGGACATGTTTTCAGTGCATAAATGTTCATTGTTCTCATCCTAAAGGGAGTATCTTCCCTGGCTGTTCATTGTTAAAAGTCTGTGGCTCAATTGTATTATTTGCTAGAATTTTCCCCTAGATTCTTATTTAACTAAAATTAAAACTAAAAATAATCCATTGCCTTCCATTCCTTTTGGGGGGGTGAGGGAATATCATTCTTCTTTCCTTATCCTATCTTCAATTTGTTTCCATATTGTCTTAAATATCATGGTATAACAGGTCTGAACTAAGCAAGAAGCTGTTATTTCCTCAGTCCCAAAAGTACTTTCAGTCCCAATCCTCAGCTGAATAGAAAACAATAGGTCACTTGATGTTTTGTTGCACAGAATTCAGCTCTAGGGCTTTTTAGGATCCCAGCTGTCACACTTTCACTTTGTAGCGCCACTTAAAGGTTTCTGTGTCCAGGCCAAAAGCCAGGGGCCAAGGGAAAGGAAAGTTACTACTGGGCCTGGGTTCAAACCCCAATTTGGAGAACGATCACAAGGGTTATTTTGAGATAAATAGTAAAATAAAACTCAGTAACCAATTTGTAAGAACCATATAAATTCTGTGGTGAGCTCTATAGAATTAGCGTTTGATGACACTGGTGTTTGAAATAACGATCATTTCAATTGTTGGGTATGTGTAAGATCCAGAAGGGTCTGGGAGCCCGAAACTACAGAGGGCTTCTGTTCCCCTGAGAGTGGAATGGTAAGATGAGTATCTGCCTTCCTGGGACCTGGCCTGTCAGAGTCAGAAGTGGAAAGAAGGAACTAGCTTGCGTTTTAAACACAGATTTTTTTTTTTTAATATAGATTTTGTACTTTATCTTGAGGGCCAGAGATTATTTAAAGCTGACAGTCTGTGGCTAAACCAGAATTATTCCTTGCCTACCAGACTAAAGAGTCCCTTTAAACTTTTTTCCCTTAGCCTGTTTTTCATTCTGAATATTAAGAAGGAAAGAGGTGATTTAAAAATACAGCACCTCTGATGTTGGTTACATGGATATTTACAGGAATAAGTTCTGACCAAAACAAACCGTGGAGCTCTAGGCTCACAATGACACCACAAAGTCCAACTGGATGTGAAGTCCTACTCCTCACAGCTGATCTCGTTTAGTGTACGGCATTTTGCTCACCTGAAAACAGATATTCCCGGGAGTCTGTCAAGGCCTGTCTCTGCTTTATACTGATCTGTACGTGCAGAGTCAAACAGAAAATCGTGAAAGGCCACGATCTGATAGTTTTAATGAATAGTTCATGTGGGATTCTGTCATGTGACTTCTCTGATCTCAGTTTGGTGATGAGTAAGTTTTACGGGGTGGTAATTTTTATCGTGATCAACTAAGCAAACCAGTCAAAAGTAACTCAGTGGAGTCACTTCGACTGTGGTGGTGGGTGAGGGAAGAATGTATCACGTGCCCTAGCACAGTGCTGTCCAGGAGAACCTTCTCTCAGGATGGAAATGCTTTGTATCTTTGTCCAGCAAGGCAGCCACTAGTCACCCATGATGGCAGAGCACCTGCATTGTGGCTTCCATGAAGAACTGCATGTTGTCTTGCTGGCTCCCCGTGGCTACTGGCTGCCATGCTGAGCAGCACAACTGGACTGCCATATGGCTCCAAACTCAAGTTACTTTTGCAAGAATGAAGAATATCGAAGTTAATTATTTCTCAATCGTATATATTTGTTTTTTTCTACACAGAAAGAATACAACAAAGTATTATGAACTGTTAAAAGCTTTTACTTTTAAGAAAGGGCTGCAGAAAACAAGGCAGAGCATACATAGAACAATTACTACTGCCAAATAATTCAAACAGAATCAAACTTTGATTACAAGCTTGGTGATATCAATGCTAAACAACCTCTCTTAAGAAAATTATTCAACTGATTTATCTACTTTACTTTTCACTAACTCATCAGATTTATTTTTAGTTATAAAAGACACATTCAGCGCAGCAAACTCAGAACATCCCCGGCTGTAGAAAGTAAACAAGAGACGTCCACCACACCATACCTACCAAGATTCCCAGCCCCCTAAGGTAGTTACTGCTGAAAGCTTAGAGACTCTCTCCTGACTTTTT
>ML663575.1:4793529-4955439 GCA_007570785.1 Antilocapra americana | reverse complement strand
ATTATATATATATATATATATATATATATATATATATATGCACACTCAATAGTCCTTAAGTTTAAAACCCACTGTATAAATTTGGTTTTTTTTGAAAAATCAGAAAGATTGGCAATACCTTGGCAAATTTCCACATGGCGACGGGGCCCAGGAGTTCTCCCTGTTTGTTGCCCTGTTGCCCTCAGCGGTCTGGCCTGATCCTTGCCGATCCAGTAGGCTCGTGTTCCCCACCTGCCCCTGCACACCCCTGCCTCCACCCCCTTGTGTGTCACTCTCAACACGTTTGCGGATGAGGGGTCAGGTGTCAAAGGGGAAGGCCTTGGTCTGGGTTAACATCTGGGGTCAGCTCCCAACTGAAGAGTGTTCAGAGCTCTTCACCAACACTCTGGACCTCTAGTCATGTTTTCTTTCCCTGACAACAGAAAAGTTTTATGTCAGAAAGCAGTGCAGCTCCTTCAGCGTAACATGAAACCTGTTTTAATCTGAACCGGGGGTCAGGAAACCTGGATTTTGTTTCTGTCTTACTCAGTTTGGACAGGTAAGGGTGGTTAAGCTGTCCTCTATCCCTTACCAAGTGGAAAAAGAATATTTTAGGTCATAGCAATTTGAGGAGATGTAGATTCTGTTGAGAATGAAAATGCTGTTTGAAAATAGAAATGTGTTTTTTTAGGCATTTGGGGCCTTAATTGGATCTGTTTTGTGGTCAGTATTTATCTGATAATAGAGATTGTTGACTATTAATAATTTGATAGTTGCCTTCCTCCCATGCTGTTATGCAGACAGCAGGAACCATCCTGTCTACGCTGGTACTTTCAGCATGGACCCGACTATACTAACCAGTTCAGGAAACTCTGTGTTCTGGAAATGGCCACGGTCTGTGAATTTGTACAACTTGGCTTCCAGCCTGTCAGCCACTTCTTGTTGTTCCTTCCAAGGAAGGAAAGGGTCGTCGGTGGAGCCAAACTGCACAATGTGAGGGCAGTTGGCTTTGATCTTCTCCCACTGCCAGGGCCGGCTGAAGTAGCCTGTGAGAAAAACACCGAGCCCCTCAGTGCTGTGGACCATCTCCACTCAAGTCGCTCTAGTGAAGACCACAGCAGGAAGAATCCGAGCCCCACTGTGAGTTTGCAGATCTGTAGGGCTTGATACCATGGCTACTGGGGAAGAGGGAGGGTGTGGTTGGGGGACTCAGTTCTAGACTGTGGATTACAAATGGTCCACCGCTCTAAGTGCCTACCTTATATCTAAAGATGGGTGGTGAGTATTTCTCATGTGCTTTTAGATTTCTTGTTAGCCCGTCAGAAGATGGTGCTGTTTTATCGTGCAGCCCCCTGACTACAGGAGGGACTCTCCCCGGGGTCTCTGCCTTCAGACTTACCACTTGCACGCTCGTTCGCATCCCCCAGGTCAGACGTGTATGCAGCCACTAACACGATAGCATACACCCGGTGGGTCTCGGCATACCTGGAGAGACAGGAATGACGTAGCTTATGTCTAGTGTTAAATGTAATTCCCAGAAAGGCAGTAAGCCACCCAAAGTCACTTGACTCAGCTTACAGAAAGCATGTGCTGCAGGCTGCTGAGCTTGGTACGAAAAAGAGCAAGCAAACTGGAGAAGAACTAGGAGCCCGGCAGGCAATCGCCTCACCGGGGCTACCTGAGCTTCTACTCAGTTCGCAAGGTGGTGCAGGCCTCTCCTGGAATAAGCATAACAAGTGTAATCATTCATCTCAGTGTGTGGGTGCATCCACCTTCAGCCCACACTGGCTTTACCTGGTTGGTTAACACACAGATTCCCTGGCTCAGCCCCAGAGCATCTAATTCAGAGGACTCAGAGTGAGGCCCAGGAATCAGCACTCTAAGGCATGACACCTCCCCAGCCCAGGTGACAGGTGCAGGTGGTTTGTGACTGTCCTTCTGCAGAACCTTGCCTCTTCCACACGATGCTCCACACTGTGCTGTTACTCGTTTGTGTTATGTCACATCTGTCTCCCCACCCCCGGCAGGTCTGGGCGTCTTGCTGTTTCTGACCCTGTTCCCTTGAACAGTGCCCGGCAAGCAGACACTCAGCTGACTGTGTAGACAGTTCCCTCACTGAGCGGAGACCGGGCTCAGGAAGGAGCACCTGCCTTTAAAAGAAGGCACATCATCATTAGCAGCAGCCTGAGAAAAATTCAGCTGGCCTTAAGTTGGTACAGATTTCAGTGTAAAATGATTTCTTCATTTTCCAGACAACCCCTTGCAGCTTGTGAATACTGTGACTATACCATGATTCTGCAGGTCCACATCAGAAAGCATTCTCATAGCTTCAATAGGTGTGGCTTACAGGTTATGGAAACTGGCAAGATTTATCTGACAAACAATTCATGTGACATCCTGAGAGACTGAGTGGGACAAGAGGCCACACAAAATAATAATCCTTTGTCATCCAGCCTCACAAATAAGGAAACCCAACCCTAACAGGCTATTCAGCCAGCTCTGTCCTCTAGGCCTTAGAAGCCTGCAGGGTGACGTTCTAATGGGGAGCAGCAGGGGTGTGCCCGTGAACCCCGAGGACTGGAGGCAGGGATGGGGGTGGTTAACAGCCTCCACCCTTCCACAGGGATTTATTGAGCACCTACCATATGCCAGACACTTCCAGGCACTGGGGTTTCAGTGTCAGAATAACAAAGTCCCACCTCATGGAGTTCACATTTGAGTGGCAGCAGACAAGAAATGAATAGGATGTCAGATGGTGAAAAGGACTATAGATAATAAGGGGCATCACAGATATAAAGGGGGTAAGGTTCAGTGAGGTGAGGTTGCTGTTTCACAGGGAGTGATTCCGGAAAGTCTCACTGGAAGGTGACGTGGAGCAGAGATTTAAGAGAGGAGAAGGCCACGCAGGTTGTCTCAGGACTAAGTCCAGGTAGGACGATGGCCAGCACAGGCCTAAGGAAGGCGCACGCTCAGTGTTCAAGGACTTCAGTGAGGTCTATAAGCCAGGCTGGGGGCAGCCAGGGGGAGATGGCAGAGATGACATGGGTGGTGGTGGTGTTGAAGGCCAAGATGTTCTTATGGGGGGTACAGGAGCTGCTGGGGTTGGAGGCACTCATGTTTTAAAAGGATCACTGTATCTGTGTCTGAGTGGATTAAATTTCTTTTTAATCCACTAACCAAACCAGGAAGGAATTAGGACAGATCATGTTACCACTTCTGAGGGCAGCACTGTTTCCTCTGCAGGGGAAACTTAAGACATGCACCAGCTATTTCCCAGGCAAGCGTGGCTGGGGCCCAGGGCAGGGGCGAGGGGCAGGGGGTGACATTCAACAAGGACCGAACCTCATGGCTGCAATGGCCCCGGAGCTGTGGCCAGTGATGATGGTCTCCTCGTCACAGTGCAGCTCCGTCTCCATGAAGGGCAGCCAGATGCTCTCTCGCGCCGTGACTGAGGTTCAGGGGAAAGGAAGAGTCTGACAGGGGCAGTCTTAGTCCAGTCCTCCCCACCCTTCTAACACAGGACTGCTCAGTAAACCACAGGACCCCAACAGGGGATGGGGCTGTTTTCCTGGAGCCAAAGTTTTCTGTGTTGCTGTTGGAAAGACTCGAATCTGTAGTTTGGGTAAATAATTTTGTTTTTTTAAATTTTTTTTACCATGTTCTTGTAAGGAAGTACTAAAGAAAAAATAGAATACAACTCTGAAGTTTTAACGTAAACTTTCCAACTTAAAAACAGAAATCCTCTTGACAATATTGTCTCTGAAGTTCACATCCACATATACTCTTTCTTTCCAAGAAAAAAATTCCTGCGACAAGTCACAGACATGCTCACAACAAAAGTGGCAAGGTTACATTTTCTAATAGGATCTCACAGAGATGCTATAACTTTTGTCACATCTCTGCCTCAATGAAACACCCATGAATTCTGCCGGGAAATATTTGACTTATAGAAGGGAAAATCAAGTTGGTTACAAAGTTGAAAATTAAATTTTACCAACCCTGGGCGTTCTTCTTGCTCCTCCTAGAACTTTCTATCACATCTTTTGGTTTGTACCCTCCTCCTCCAAATACTTGCCATCATTCATCCTGAGGTATCTTTCCCTTGGGCTTCTCTACCAGAAAATGGCAAGATCAAAACCCAACAAGAGAAGGCTTTTTAAAGATACATTTAAAAAACTTACTTGGGTCAGGCATGTTTTTAGCCAAACACTGGAAACCAGGTATCTACAATACAAGGGGGAAAGAAAAAACTGTAAGGAACTTAATTACAACTAGTACTTGGCTAATAAGAAATGAGACACCTGATATGAGTTTTATCAATTCAATACTTTGCTTGAAAAAAAGCAAAATAGAAGTATTTCTATTATGAAATAGAAGTGAGTTATGAAATTAAGTGGGTTAAGTTCTATAGAACTAAATATGAACAAACAGTACCTCCTCATGAGCTGCCACCTGTCAGTGGTTCCCTATCCAGCCAGCTCTGCGGATCTCTTTATTTGTGCATCTGCATATCTCCATTTATCACCACCGGTGTATATGTAGACAAAGGGCTCTAGACAAACTCGCTTGGAGCCAATCCGACTATGCTCCAAGGAATAGGTAAGATGTGGCACAGAAAACCGGTATAGAGAATGGGAGATCCCATCCTCCTGGATAGCTTTTCTAGCTCCATCATGGCTCTCAACCACAAGCCTGGGATTTTATTCTAGACCAGCTCTAGAGGTTGGCAACTCAGGAAACAGTCTTATTGCCTAATTATTGAAGAGGGTTTAAAAAAAATATTCAAGCTGCAGAAGACAACACACAGATGCCATTTTTATAAAGCTCACAAAGAAGCCAAATTTACCAATGTATTGTTTAAAGCATACATACGGAAGTTGAAACGCACATTAATTTTTTCCAAGTGGAGTAAACAGATAGGCTTCCCTGGCTGCTCAGACGGTAAAACGTCTGCCTGCAATGTTGGAGACCTGGGTCCCATCCCTGGGTCGGGAAGATCCCTTGGAGAAGCAAATGGCAACCCACTCCAGTATTCTTGCCTGGAAAATTCCATGGATGGAGGAACCTGGTGGACTAAAGTCCATGGGATCGCAAGGAGTTGGACATGACTGAACAACTTCACTGGTTCACTAGCTCAGAGGGCAGGGAAATGGGATGGAGGGACATACAGGTGAAGGTATTGAGAAGGTTCTAGATTTCAGCTTGGTGACAGGACCTCAGGTATTGAATACATCGTGCTTCATGATGAACACACGTGTTACGTATATCCTTTGTATATATCAACATTATGAATTAAAATATTTAAAAGTCTGAAGCAGAGAGCAGAGGAGACAGAATTATCTGAACCTGCAGGAGATAAGGGGAGAGGGCGGTCTCTAGTTTCTAGAGATGAAGCTAGGACTCTAGCCTCAGAAAAGCCCTCCAGCCTGCTTCACCAGCCCAACTTCCAGTCCTGCTTGCAGAGTCTAAGACTGGGCGGCAGGGCTTTGCACGAAGGGGTTGGGAGGGGGGCGCCCTGCGGCGCCAGGCCGACCCTCCCAGCGCTGCACGGTGTGTCTCCTACCTGCTCCAGCTCCCTCTTCACCCAGCCGTACCACCCGTGGGTGGCCACATCCGCCCCCCCGTTCCCCGGGACGATCACCGCCTTGCGGGGAGCAGCCATGAGTGCAGCAGACCTGTGGTGGTCAGGGCAGCCTGAGCAACCGGGGAGCCTGCCCTGTGGCATTCTGGGAACTGTAGTTCCGGGGTGGCAAGCGCTGGTCCACCTGCTGCACAGGAAGCGCGGGCAAACCTTGCCGGGTTCCAGCAGATGTAAACCACTAGCGCTCTTATCCCCCCAGCCTCCTTTATTTGGAACAGAGTGTGGTATGCCGAGAATGTGTTACCTCTTACCTAAAATTACTAATATTTCTATAGAAAATGTGTTTTCATTTCCTAAAAGCAGAACACAACCAGTTTTATTAGTTGAGGATTCCCGATTTCAAAATGGTTCTTGGAATAGTCAGTATCAGCCAATAACAGTCAATAGCAGCAGGGCCATGCAAAAAAAAAAAAAAAAAAAGAATTAGGACCCAAAGCCTAGTTATTAAAAAAAAAAATGCTTTGCTGAAACCCTTTGGGGAGTTCTGGGTTTTGAGGGGCCATGAGCCACTCATTACCTTGTATGGCCTTCAATAAACTTTATTCTGATGTTTCGATATTGTTTGGCCAACTGTGCATCAAGCACATTAACTTGTGTTCACCAGCCGGTCTAGGGGCCTGTAAATCCAAAACACTTGAGGTTTCATCCTGGGTTTTGTACTGAATTCTTCTCAGGGTATATTGTAGGTCAGAGGCTACAGTGGTTCATGACCAATCCCTGTAGAACTGGATGGCAGACAACTTTCTTTGTTTTGCATTCTGTCCATCTCTATGTCTTCATGGCTGTAACCAAGAAAGGTCTTGGGACGTTCCTGCTGTTTCAGTGGATAAGAGCCCACCTGCCAATGCACGGGACATGGGCTCAATCCCTGGCTCGAGAAGATTTCATGTGGCGTGGAGCAACCGAGCCAGTGCACCACAACCACTGAGCCTGTGCTCTGGAGCCCACCAGCCCCAGCTGCTGAAGCCCATGCTCCTCGAGCCTGTGCTCTGCAACAAGAGAAGCCACTGCCACTGTGCCCCGCAACTAGAGAGTAGCCCACATTCACTGCAACTAGAGAAAGCCCAGGCACAGCATAAAGACCCAGTGCAACCAAAAATGAAATAAATAAACAAATACTTTGAAAAAGAAAGATCTTCACTTTTTGCTGTGAGTGAAATGGTTTACTAACTTAAGACAGTTGTAACAAATTAGCTTACTACATTTCTTCAAGGAGCTTTGTTCTCATTGGCTTACGTAGGGGAATAGAATTTGCCTGCCCCAAATATATCTCTTGGATTATTAATTATTTTAAGCTGGTTATTTTCTAAGAAACAGCAGACTTGGAAAAAATTCTTAGCCAGTAGGAATTATCCTTTTGTAAAAAGCATTTTTATTTGTAAGAAGAATCTCCATTTGTAGATTGTCTCCCTCCCTGGACTAGGAAGAGGATGACCACATCTCTAGAAAGTTATGAATGAAGAAGGCCGTGAGTTTAATCTGCCCAACCACATTGCCCTTATTTACTGTGCTTTTCCTGGTGACCTCTGACAACTCACTCCCCACCCTCAATATCCTCTTTAGCCTTTAGTCAAGGATGGTTTTTAAGGTGAGGGTTTTAAACATTTTGATAACTTATGTAGCTAACCTGGTCTTTCCCAGGTATACATGTTATTAAAATTTTGTTTCATTTTCTCCTGCTAATGTCTTACGTTGATTTAATTTTTCAGCCAGCCAGAAGAACCTAGAAGAACAGAGGAAATTTTCTTCCTTCCCACACTTATCAAGGTAACTACACAGTCACATAAATCAACTATTCCTAAAATTCACTATTCCTAAAGTAATGAAATTCCTAAAATAAATAAATTTCTAATACTTTATATATGATAGATTGAAAAAAATTCTTACAGAAATTTCTAGTACTAAGAATCCAGGTTCAAATAACTCAAGAAAATTTTTGGCAAATGATAGTCTTCCAATATTTGGTTAAAAGAAAAACCCAGCTATGTCTTTCTGTAAAAGAGAAGAATAAACATGACTCAATACTGGATTTGTTTCTTTTACTTTAAACTTTGTATTCTACTGCTTTTGCTTCAAGTTAATCACTAAGGGGAAGCCGTCTATAAGCTCAAAGTGTCCATAATGGCCCCGTTTAGGAACTCTGCTTCCCATGCCTGCGTGTTAAGCTAAAATACCTTTCTTTAGTTCACAGGAAATGTCTTGACCAGACCCTGAAAGGTTGTTGACAAAATCACAGCAAAGACGCCGGGAATCTTGGCCTCCGGAAGAGAAGAATTCAATCTGGGGCCAGAGAGAACACTTGATTGCTCAGAGCTCTTGGGTAACAAAGTTTTACTAAAGTATAAAGGAAATAGAGAAAGCTTCTGACATAGGCATCAGAAGGGGGCAGAAAGAGTACCCCCTTGCTAGAGTTAGCAGTGGAGTTATATAGTGAATCAATAACAGGATTAGCCAGAAAGTGTAATCCAGAGGCTGTCCTCAGAGAGGATACATTATTGTTATATAATCCTTGTAAAGACTTCACAAGACCTACTCCTATAATTTACATTTTATTTTATTATTTTTATTTATTTTTAATTTCTCATGTATTTATTTTCTTTACATTACATTGCATATCTTGTGGGAGCTAAGTTCCCTGACCAGCGACTGAATCCAGGCCCTCTGCAGTGAGATCATGAGAGTCTTAACCATTGGATGGTGAGGGAATTCCTGGAAATTTTTCATATTAACAGTAACTTCACAGTACATCAACTTGAAACTTATTTGTATGATCTGTTGGTCATTTAAAACTTTGTACTAATATTAACTTGGTATTAGAGAAGACTCTTGAGAGTCCCTTGGACTGCAAGGAGATCCACCAGTCCATCCTAAAGGAGATAAGTCCCGAGTGGTCATTGGAAGCACTGATGTTGAAGCTGAAACTCCAATACTTTGGCTACCTGATGCGAAGAACTGACTCATTTGAAAAGACCCTGATGCTCGGAAAGATTGAAGATGGGAGGAGAAGGGGTCGACAGAGGATGAGATGGCTGGATGGCATCATTGACTCAATGGACATTAGTTTGGGTAAATTCTGGGAGTTGGTGATGGATAGGGAGGCCTGGCATGCTGCAGTCCATGGGGTCGAAAAGAGTCAGACACGACTGAGCGACTGAACTGAAGTGACCTAACTTGAGCTAATTAACACTTGAATGCCTTGCTGTGATCTAAGAATAGTTTTAAATTTATATAATCTTGCTTATTCTTATATGCCAGATGTTCAAGCTGGTTTTAGAAAAGGCAGAGGAACCAGACATCAAATTGCCAACATCCGCTGGATCATGGAAAAAGCAAGAGAGTTCCAGAAAAACATGTATTTTTGCTGTATTGACTATGCCAAAGCCTTTGACTGTGTAGATCACAATGAACTGTGGAAAATTCTGAATGAGATGGGAATACCAAACCACCTGACCTGCCTTTTACCTATTTGCAGGTCAGGAAGCAACAGTTAGAACTGGACATGGAATAACAGACTGGTTCCAAATAGGAAAAGGAGTACGTCAAGGCTGTATATTGTCACTCTGCTTATTTAACTTGTATACAGAGTACATCATGAGAAACACTGGGCTGGAGGAAGCATAAGCTGGAATCAAGATTAGAGGGAGAAATATCAATAACCTGAGATATGCAGATGACACCACCCTTATGGCAGAAAGTGAAGAAGAACTAAAGGGCCTCTAGATGAAAGTCAAAGAGAGTGAAAAAGTTGGCTTAAAGCTCAACATTCAGAAACCTAAGATCATGGCATCTGGTCCCATCATTTCATGGGAAACAGAAGGGGAAACTGGAAACAGTGTCAGACTTTTATTTTTCTGGGCTCCAAAATCACTGCAGATGGTGATGGCAGCCATGAAATTAAAAGATGCTTATTCCTGGGAAGGAAAGTTATGACTAACCTAGATAGCATATTAAAAAGCAGAGACATCACTTTTTCAACAAAGGTCTGTCTAGCCAAGGCTATGGTTTTTCCAGTGGTCATGTATGGATGTGAGAGGTGGACTATAAAAAAAAGCTGAGTGCAGAAGAATTAATGCCTTTGAACTGTGGTGTTGGAGACTCTTGAGAGTCTGTTGGACTGCAAGGAGATCCAACAAGTCCATCCTAAAGCTCAGTCCTTGGTGTTCATTGGAAGGACTGATGTTGAAGCTGAAACTCCAATACTTCGGCCACCTGATGTGAAGAGCTGACTCATTTGAGAAGATTCTGATGCTGGGGAAGATTGAGGGCAAGAGGAGAAGGGGACGACAGAGGATGAGATGGTTGGATGGCATCATCGACTCAAGGGACATGAGTTTGGGTAGACTCCGGGAGTTGGTAATGGACAGGCAGGCCTGGTGTGCTGTGGCTCACGGGGTCGCAGAGTCAGACACGACTGAGCGACTGAACTGAACTGATACGCTACACAGAGTCGGAATCTCTGAATTAGATTATCAAAAGCGCTCCGTTTTGCCACTTAGAGGGGGTAAAACGGTAGTGGTGGTTGTAGAAAGTTGCGTCCTATTCCGTTAGAATGTCGTCAATCCCTTGCTTGACTACGACAGCTCTCAATTATTCACTTTCTCATGGAAGGATGACAGGGATAGAGAATTGTTCACTAATGCCAGGCTCCGCAGAGAGCCGAAAGCACCTGCGTAAACCAGGAGAGGAACACCCACAGAGCAACGAACACCAGTAATAATATTCCTGTACATCGGCTGGACTCCTGCGCGCACGCACCCTACGCTCCCTTAGCTCCGCCCCCTCGTGCTGGCCGACACCTTCCGTCCAACTTCAGTTTCCTCTCCGAGGAGTCCCGCCCTCTTCCGGGACTAGACGTCATCGTTCTCGCTTCCCGGTAACTAAGGCGATGAGGGGGGCTTCTCACTGACTCGTGCGGACGTCTTATTGGAGGGCGGCGAGCTCCTGAAGCGCCTTGGTTGCGCCTAGAAAACAGTTCCGTAGGCGCCGGTGTTCCGTGCGGCAGAAAGGTTTAGAGGTGAACGTGGAAAAACGTGTAGTCTGAGGAACTCTGAATTGAGGCGCGAACCCCGTCTGGCTTGCCCTCTTTCAATATGGCGCCGCAGCCTGTCTGAGTGTCTTCTTTCCTCTCGCCCAACCCCAGGCCCTGTTTGGTTGGCCAGCGGACGGCGCCGTGGAGTGACGCACAAGGGTGCTGTCCAATCGGCTTAGAGCTGAGGTGGACTTGGTAGTGGGAGCCGGAGTCCGGTTTTCTAGCAGCTGTGGTTGCCGAAGGCTGCGGCCAGGTGTCCTTCTCCGGCCAGGTGAGCGGGCAGCACAGGGGTTGAGCGGCAGAGGGCTGGGGCAAGAGTCTCTGCTGAGGGCGGGTGGGTTGTTCCTGGGGTGAGGCCTTTTCCCGGCTGGCGGAGGAACTGAGGGGATCGGTGACCCAAGGGTTTGTTGAGAGCGGCGCGGTCCTCGCCAGCTGGGGCAGCGGGCCGGCTTTTGGCCCAGGATCCCTCGGACTCTGGGGAGGGGGGGGCCCGGAAGGATCCAACTTCCATTTTAAAGTTGAGGAACTCGAGAATTAGGTTAAATGGTTTACACTTCGTAACGGAGCCGGAGCTAAGAATCCAGGTCTTCGGACTCCTTGCTTAGCCTTAGCTGCGTCCTGAAAAGTCATGCCCTTAAGGTGGAATGAACGGTACAGATTTTTTTTGGCATTTACATATACAGGATGTTTACAGTTTTACTTGTTTATAATTCATCCATTCAGCTCTTAACCCATTCTGAAACTTTTCCCCTTTGAAAATACGATGTTAGTGGTCGACTCGTCTCTAGAAAAATGCACTGTTGGCTCATGCACACAGTTTTGCATGTAGTTTCAGAGGATTTATTGACGTGGTGAAGTTCCTTGTTGGCTGTGAGCCTATATTTAAGAATCCATGCTCTTGAAAGAGTGAGGGGAAGAGAGACAGTGGGAAATGGACAGTGCCAGGTTTTAATATGTAGATGCCTGGGGACATAGGATGGAGATGTAGTACCTATTAATAATGAAGTGTTTTGAGAAGGAAAATGGTCACTTAATGAAGGCTACTGCGGTGCTTGCCGAGAGTGCTTTCTTTGCCACCTAAATTACCTTTTGTTGCCCAGGAAGCTGCGGAAGTGTTTATTGTGTAGACAGTGTCTTAGTTTCCTATTTTTGCCAGAAATAGCAGATGCTTTAGGGGTTTAATTGGAACAGACATTTGGAATTTCTGTGGTCTATGTTGTGTGTAGCAGAGTAATCAATTCGTTCACATTTATAAGCTGTATATTAATTTCTTTGTCCAAATTATTAACAGTACAGTACATCTTAAAATAATTGGAGACAGTCATTACTTAGCATTGCATAAGTGAGCACTAGAGACCACTTATATAATAGATTCCTCAATTTGCCTTTTTCCCCATTCTTGAACTTTTTGTTCCCTTGTATCCTACCTAATAGCTGAACTGTACGTTAGCTTAGATTTCAGTATGTCATAGGATGTATAGAGCACTCAGGAGAATTGGCATTATCTGGGTTTGGAAAATGTAGTTAATCTGAATGGCTGTTTTATTCATTGGAATCTTTGAAGGCACGAGCGTCAGAGACTATGGTGGGAGGATAGGTGCTGGTGAGGTGCGTATGTAGTGCAGTAGTCCGCTGGCCTTTCGGTTCCGGTGATCCCAAGAAGTGCTTTGGGTAAGAACTGGGGGCTCTTCACTCCATGAATAGCATTCGAGCATCAGTATCTAGGTCTTTTCTCTGTAGTTAATAATGGAAAGAGGGAAAAGGGCACAAAACCAAGGTCACTTGGAATGTAAATTTTAATACAGTGTTTTCCTCAAATAGAGCCAGGAGGAACGGGGGTCAGGGAGGAAGGTAGCCAGCTTCTGAAACAGGGCTTGAACACGGGGTTGAAATCTGCTTGGCTGAAATGATAATGTGCTGTTTGAGGAGATTTAAATGACTCTTACTCAACTGCATGCAGCTTAGAGATGACCAAGTGATTGTAAATCTCTTGCGCCTTTTATTTTTTTTTAAGTGCTAGAAATGGGGATTTGAGAAAGGAATAGAAAAGGTAGCGGTAAAGTTCTTGGGGGTCAGAGAGAAGTGAGATGTTGGCATCCTCCAGTGGCAAATTCTTCTAGACTTAAGTGTTCAAAGAATGTTGTGTTAGGTGATCATCTTTTTTTTTTTTTTTAAGTTCAGTTGGGAATTTCACATACAATTAAGGGTTTATCTGTAGTTTTTTTTAGACAATGGCCACATACCTGGAGTTCATTCAGCAGAATGAAGAACGTGATGGCGTGCGTTTTAGTTGGAATGTGTGGCCTTCCAGCAGACTCGAGGCTACAAGAATGGTTGTTCCCCTGGCTTGTCTTCTCACTCCTTTAAAAGAACGTCCAGACCTGCCTCCCGTACAGTATGAACCTGTGCTCTGCAGCAGGCCAACTTGCAAAGCCATTCTCAATCCACTTTGGTATGAACTCTTTTAAAAACCAGTAAAAAGGATGACTACAATAAATTCTGATGTCTACGTGATCCTCATAAAAGTGATTCATTTGGGCAAGATGTCAGATCTGAGATGAGTAGTGAATAGTGAGATACTTAGGTAATGAGTGCTTGTGGGAATACCCCTGGCCTGATAACTCCAGATAGAATTAGAACTCACTGGGTGAGGTGGAGGGAAAGGATTGGTAGTCGTTTTTCTCTTCTGGTTTGCAGTTTATTTTTGGTTTAACTGTTGATTTTATTGGTGTCTTTAAAGCTTTTTCCAGAAAAATCCAAATGTTTTAGACAGTTTTGTTGCACCTACCTGGTATGGTGGTCCCATACGGCAGGAAGAAGTAATAGGCAGAAGAAATTTGAGCTCTTAAAATATTTTATTGTGAAGTGTAACTTTTTTTTGTGCCTGAAATAGTGACCTGTGATTGCTCTCTCAAATGTGGGTACTCTTTGAGAAATATTTGTAAACAAATGAAGAGTGTCATAAATACTCTTTAAAGGATAAAATTTTTATATAAGGGAACTTTATTTTCATTCTCCTTGCTTTTACATGATGTGCCCATGTATAAGATACTGCTGCTCTTTTAAAATAATAGCCACTGATGTTAATTTTCTAAATGTAGAAAGCAGGGGACAAGCAACAAGTTTTAGGAAGTGTATCAGAAGCATTCCTACCAAACTTCTTCAAGTGAACTAAGTGTGGTTCAAGTCTGAGGAGTTTTTCCTGTGTGAAATGTACTTTTTAGTACTAAAATTTAGTAGTTTCACATATCCAAACAGTAAAGATGTTAGGAGAATCATAAAGACTGTTTAGATAACGGGGCCGTAGAAAGTAACAAATAAATTTTATAGCTCATGAACCTCTAAATATTTCTAGAAAGTCAAAAAAGAGAAAAAAGCGTTTAGTAGCCATTCATTTTTGCTGCCTGAAGGAGCCTTTCTGTGTCCTTCGAAGCCAGAACTTGAGCTGCAGAGAAGGTGTTGGGTGCCTTCATCCATTGATGTACCCACAGAGGAACACACATCTCTGAGATTAACTGAACTTGAAGTTTACATGTAAATGTTTTCTAGCTTAAAATACATTCTTGACCAGAGATGTATTAATACCAGAGGTGTTCATTTCTACAAAAATCCCCCACTCAGAACTGTGTTAAAAATGAAAATAGTACCTGGATGTAATATTTTATCTTTTTCACAGTCAGGTTGATTATCGAGCAAAGCTTTGGGCCTGTAATTTCTGTTTCCAGAGAAATCAGGTATGTAAATATAATTATTTTAAAAGTATTCCCTGTGTTTCTGTTTGTTGTCCTACGCTGAAAAAATTGAGATGAATTTGGGTCTCTCCTGGTAATATTGAACATCCGTGATTTTTCTTTTGAATGGTCATTCTGTTTCTTTATTTGAGTCTTTGTCATTTGCTGTGGAGAGGACATAGAATTCCTTTCTTTTTTTTTCTAAGTACGTGCTCTGTAAGCACTCAGTATGTTACCCTAGAAAACAGATAAGGTGTTTATATTACATTTGACTTCAATTTATTTTAATTGGATGCTGGATTTTCATTTTCTGACCCTTCTAACCGTTAGGGTCAAAAATTAGTATTTATCTTGTTTTGATATAAGCATTTTTAAGCTGTTAAGCTTAGAGCTCCCAAATGATGAGAGACTTCTCTTTGACATGAACTGTGCCTATGAAGAAAATGTTCTAAAAGTGGATTATGATGATAATTGTATAGTTCTGTGTGCATTTACTAAAAATCACTGAATTGTGCATTTAAAATGGGTGAATTTTATGGTATATATACTATACCTTGGTAAAGCAGATAGGAAATAATTATGCTCATCATAATATATACTGTTCTAGTAGGTCTTAAGATACTAATAATCTACTTATTCTTAATTTGATCATAATTATAATTAAGAGTCTCATACTTAGTGCACACTGAGTCCAGTGATAAAGGACCAGCCAGCAGCTGATAACTGAGTATAAACTTGGGAATTAGAAGCAGGTACCAATTAAGATTTTTTTTTTTAATATTCATTTCTTTTGGCTATGCTGGGTCTTAACTGAGGCATATGAGATCTTCATTACAACATTCAGAATCTTTAGTTGCAGCATGTGGGATCTAGTTCCCTGAGTAGGGCTCGAACCCAGGCCCCTTGCATTGGGAACATGGAGTCTTAGCCGCTGGATCACCAGGGAAGTCCTACCATTCAAGATTCCATTGGCAATTCAGAAGTATATGCAAGTCTTAAAAACATTCCTACACCCTATTACACTCAGAATTGATGTCTGTTTAATTTTATTAGTTGTGAAAATTCTACTGGATCAGAAAGACAGTGTCAACAGAGTAAAAACCAGCTCATACAGTGGGTGAAAGTATTTGCAAATCATATGTCTAGGGGATTAATATGCAGAATATTTAAGAACTCGTAATAGTCAACAACAGGGAAGCCCAGTTCAGAAATGGCCTAAGGACTTGAAGAGATGATTTTTCCAAAGATAATGGACAAAAGGCCAATAAGCACATAAAAAGGTGCTCATCGTCACTGATCAGTAGTGATGTTTACCAAATGATCCAGCAGTCCCACCTCTGGAATATACCCAAAAGAACTGAAAGCAGCATCTTGTAGCTATACATTCCTATTCATAGCAGTATTATTCACAGTAGCTAAACGTTTCACCTGACAACAGTATCCGCTGCCAGATGAATGGGTAAGCAAGTGTCATGTATTCAGTGAAATAGTAATCAGCCTTAAGATGTAGGAATGTTCTGACTTACGCTACAGTGTAGTTAAGCTTTACCAATATTATTGAGTGAAATAACCCAGTCCTAAAAAGACAAACATATATGATGCCCCTTAAGTGAGATACTTGGAGTAATCAGATTCATAGAGACAGAAAATGGAAAAGTGGATGCCAGGGGCTGGATGGGGATGAAGCGGAGATTGTTTAACAGTTTCAGAGTTTCAGTTTTACAAGATGAGAAAAGTTCTGGGGATGGATGTTGGAGATGGTTGCACAATATTATGAGTGTATTTAAGACCTCTGAACCGTACACTCAAAAAGATGGTAACATTGGTATGTACGGCATCATACCTCAATTTTTAACTTGGGGGAAAAGAAAAGCAACATACAAGCTATGAATCTAAAATGTTTGCAGAGAAAAAAGAAGACACCTGTGACATTATGTTAAGCACCAAAAGGCAGGTTGCAGAATTGTGCATGCAAGATGATCTTAGCTTTGCTTAAGAAGAACAAGTGTGGAAGGAAATAAGCCGAGATGTTGACAGAGGCTGCCTGCAGGTGGTGGGAGTGTGTGTGGGTGTGTGTATAGAGGGGCTTGTTTGTTTTTTCTTTCATTTTTTTTGTTCAGTCACTCAGTTATGTACTACTTTTGTGACCCTGTGGGCTGTAGCCTGCCAGGCTCCTCTGTCCATGAAATTTCTTATACTTGCCAGGTTTGCTACAATGAACGTATGTTACTTTATTGATCACAGCTAGAATAATAAACCTAAATAAAAGCTTTAGATGCCACATAGATAATTGATAAGACAGCTAAAATCTCAGCCCTTCGTTTATAGGCAATGATTAGGAAATGGTTTTTAATAGTGTGTGTTTTAATCATTTAGAAGAGGCAAAAGCTGGAATCAAGATTGCCAGGAGAAACATCAGTAACCTCAGATATGCAGACGAAACCACCCTATGGCAGAAAGTGAAGAGGAACTAAAAAGCCTCTTGCTGAAAGTAAACGAGGAGAGTGAAAAAGTTGGCTTAAGGCTCAACATTCAGAAAACTAAGATCATGGCATCTGGTCCTATCACTTCATGGGAAATAGATGGGGAAGCAGTGGAAAAAGTGTCAGACTTTATTTTTTTGGGCTCCAAAATCACTGCAGATGGTGATTGCAGCCATGAAGTCAAAAGATGCCTACTCCTTGGAAGGAAAGTTATGGCCAGCCTGGATAGCATATTGAAAAGCAGAGACATTACTTTGCCAACAAAGGTTCCTCTAGTAAAGGCCATGGTTTTTCCAGTGATCATGTATGGATGTGAGAGTTGGACAGTGGAAAAGGCTGAGCGCTGAAGAATTGATGCTTTTGAACTGTGGTGTTGGAGAAGACTCTTGAGAGTCCTTTGGACTGCCAGGAGATCCAACCAGTCCATCCTAAAGGAGATCAGTCCTCGGTGTTCATTGAAAGGACTGATGTTGAAGCTGAAACTCCCAATACCTTGGCCACGTCATGCAAAGAGTTTACTCATTGGAAAAGACTCTAATGCAGGGAAGGATTGGGGTCAGGAGGAGAAGGGGAAGACAGAGGATGAGATGGCTGGATGTCGTCACCGACTCAGTGGACATAGGTTTGGGTAGACTCCGGGAGTTGGTGATGGACAGGGAGGCCTGGCGTGCTGCGGTTCATGGGGTCGCAAAGAGTCAGACACGACTGAGCGACTGAACTGAACTGAACTAATCATTTAGAAGTTACAACATATCTCAAAACTGCATTTAAAAGAAAGTTCCAGTTTAATACAGATATAGGGCAGTGTAATAGCTTTTTGTATTTTAGTAACCTGTTCTACATTTTGTACTTTCAGAATAAATACATGGTCATTAAACTATTACTATTTTTATAAATGAAAGATAAAAGACATAGTGTATATCTTTCATCCCTCATGAAACATTGCTCTGTCTTGTTGTCTCCAGTTTCCTCCAGCTTACGCAGGCATTTCTGAGGTGAACCAGCCTGCTGAATTGATGCCCCAGTTTTCTACAATTGAGTACGTGATACAGGTAATTGTCATGTGTTTAAGGAACAGCGTTAAGTACTGATTTCTTCTGAAGTACTCTGTCTCCTGCATCTCTTGCCCATACAGATGATTTATACCTGCAAGGCCCACGGGATGTGTGACTGCTCAGTGTGTGGGCACAGACATGCCCCTGGGCAGTGGTTCTGGCTTTTCCTCAGGCTGGAGCTCTCTTCCTGTGTCTGCATTGCTCCCTCCCTCCACTCCAGCTTTTTGCTCACATGTTACTTTTTTAAATCTACAATGTTACTTTGTTAATAAGGCTGTCCTAGCCTCCCAGTTACTGGTGGAGCTCTGCCCCCGATCCCGCCCCACCTGCACAGGCCCACCCCTCGTCTCTGTTCCGGAAAGTTAGTTCTTCAGGCAGATAGGAATCTCTGGCCTTTTGGTCTGCTGATGTATTGCAGGACCTGGAGCAAGGCCTGGCATTCAAAATGTGGAATAAATTGCTGGATACAAATAGTCTTTGTGTCTAGCTGGTTTTGATAAAACCTGTCTTTTAATGAGGTAAGTAGAGGTTTGTTTCGATGTTCTTATCCCTGACAAATGTAAATAAAGAGTTGTTATTTAACACATACCTATTTTGTTTTAAAAAGAGAAGATCACATCTGGCTGTACACTGACTGTTGTGCCATTTTTCTCTGCATCCAGCGAGGCGCCCCATCCCCTCTGATCTTCCTGTATGTGGTAGACACATGTCTGGAGGAGGATGACCTCCAAGCACTCAAGGAGTCCCTACAGATGTCCCTGAGCCTCCTCCCTCCGGATGCTCTGGTGGGTTTGATCACGTTTGGGAGGATGGTACAGGTTCACGAACTCAGCTGCGAGGGGATCTCCAAGAGTTATGTCTTCCGGGGGACGAAGGACCTCACTGCCAAGCAGATCCAGGTCAGTGCCCGGCTTGTCCTCAGGCAAGAGCAGGGATGGTTCTTAAAGTTTCATTAAGAAAAAGGAAAAAAATAAGAGCCATTCTCTTGTGTTACAAGAAATGTGTCTTTTTGGTTTGTGTAGGACATGCTGGGCCTGACCAAGCCTGCGATGCCCATGCAGCAGGTGCGCCCAGTTCAGCCACAGGAGCGCCCGTCTGTGTCCAGCAGGTGAGCCTGGCCCCATGGGTGGGGGGATGCGGCGAGAGGCCTTTGTATTTTATTTTTAAAGGGGAAAAAAAAGGTTAAGCCTAATCAATATTTAATGTTTAATAATAAGCATAATACATTAGCATATGTTTAAAATTTATAGATAATCTATATAAATGCATATGTACACATGTATCCTGGGGCAGTTTTGCTCAGAATGCTTTTCCTTTTAGAGTTGTATCACCATAGAGGTTTTGAGAGCACTGCACACAGTCATTTCCCTCTTCTTAGACACGTGACCGTTGTCCTTTTTTTCTTTTTTTAATTTTGGCAGCACTGCAGCTTTCAGGACCTCGGTTCTCCAACCAGGAGTTGAATCCGGGCCACAACAGTGAAAGCCCATAATCCTAACCACTAGGCCACTAGGGAACTCTCCCCATTTTGTAAAGCTTGGAACACTGAAAAGGCTTCTCTTGAGTGTCCTGAGACAAACCTGAGACTGGGCACTTAGTTCACGTGGTCTGCTGCACTCCTAGAACGGCCAAGGGCTGGGTTAACAGTCGGCCAACATAGGTAATGGTTACAGCCTCTTCTCTAAGAAACCGGTGTTTCTCCCTGATGACTCCAAGTGTTTAAGACAAACATGGAGAGAGTCTTCAGAACAATCAGTGAAGGTTTTCCTTGCTTGTGAACCTTATGTGAACCGAGTTCCTGTTAGGCATGTCTTTAGGATTGTTTTTTTTTTTGCCACTTAAACTTTAATTAAACTAATTTGTCCCTGTTTGAAACTGATTTTCTTTCCACACTGCTGCTGCTGCTGCTAAGTTGCTTCAGTCGTGTCCGACTCTGTGTGACCCCATAGATGGCAGCCCACCAGGCTCCCCTGTCCTGGGATTCTCCAGGCAAGAATACTGGAGTGGGTTGCCATTTCCTTCTCTGATGCATGAAAGTGAAAAGTGAAAATGAAGTCGCTCAGTCGTGTCCGACTCTTTGAGACCCTGTGGACTGCAGCCTACCAGGCTCTTATGTCCATGGGATTTTCCAGGCAAGAGTACTGGAGTGGGTTGCCATTGCCTTCTCCACTTTCCACACTACATATGCAAATTATTATATGTTAGATCTTAAGAGATTGTCCTCTATAAAATTGCTTTGAGTTTTTTTGTGTTTGTAGTAAGAGACAACTTTGAAGAAAAAAAACTGCAAGTTTTTTCTACTCTGATACGTGTTTTGAAGAGCAGTAGCTATGTGTTATGTGGGACGAGGACCAGAGTGCGTTATTAAATCAGACTTGACATGTCCATTCAAAATAACACAGGTTTCTGCAGCCCATTCACAAGATTGACATGAACCTCACTGATCTCCTTGGGGAACTACAGAGGGACCCTTGGCCCGTACCTCAGGGAAAGAGGCCTTTGCGATCTACTGGTGTTGCCTTGTCCATTGCTGTTGGCCTGTTGGAGGTAACTCAGAATTTACTGACCCGCTCCCCCCTGTGGTCCCCCACCAAATCTTACAAGCTTGCTGGCTGAAGGTATGTTCCTTGGCCTTGTCTGAAAAATCAGCTGTGACCCCAGTCAGCTGGCTGTGTTAGTTTATCAAAAAGTACTTCAGCGATTATTATTGTCCACACTGAAGGAGCCCTTGGTGTTTTGAAAATTTTAGAAAGTTTTCTTGAGAAACACAAGACCATTAGGGCAGTGGGATCACAGAAAATTAATAAAAGCTCTCCAGAGCCTCAGTGGAAGTGAGAAGCTGCTTGTTCATAGTGTCGTCTGTTCTTTGCGGCAGTGTCCTCAGCGTTCACGACAGTTCATGACAGCTGAGGGAGCGTGTGTTTGCGGCATCTCTGTGGGAAGTGTGCTTGGGATGGGCTGTGTGTCTCTTAACATGCTGCCACTCACTGT
Source organism: Antilocapra americana (assembly GCA_007570785.1). Classification (NCBI taxonomy): domain Eukaryota; kingdom Metazoa; phylum Chordata; class Mammalia; order Artiodactyla; family Antilocapridae; genus Antilocapra; species Antilocapra americana. Next base: position 4,934,530 of record ML663575.1, on the reverse strand, counting down.
CACAGGGCACTTTTCCAAACACGGGAGCCAGGATCATGCTGTTCACTGGAGGACCCCCCACCCAGGGACCTGGCATGGTGGTTGGAGATGAATTAAAGGTTCCTATTCGTTCCTGGCATGACATTGAGAAAGACAATGCCCGCTTCATGAAAAAGGCAACCAAGGTGGGTGCTCCTGGCCACGGGCTGTAAGTGTAGTCTCCCAGGGTGGGGCTTCGGCTGCTCTCTGCTCTGCCCAGGCCGTGCTATATGGCATGCGGGCTGCTTTTGCTGATCTCGCTGACATTATCTGCCCCAGTTCTGAGACCTTGGTTAGAGTGAAGTGAAGTGAAGTTGCTCAGTCATGTCCGACGGTTTGTGATCCCATGGACTGTAGCCTACTAGGCTCCTCCCATGGGATTTTCCAGGCAAGAGTACTGGAGTGGGTTGCCATTTCCTTCTCCAGAGGATCTTCCCCACCCAGGGATAGAACCCGGGTCTCCCACATTGAAGGCAGACGCTTTACCGTCTGAGCCACCAGGGAGGTCTTGGTTAGAGTGGATGTGATCAAACAGGAGACATGGGGAAAGTTTTGTTTATGACATCCATATAAAGTGTAGCTTCTAATCTTGAAATACTTTGAGGATACCTAATGGGTGATGTCCCTGTTCCATGGAGATGGTATTTCTCTCTCCGCAGCACTATGAGATGCTTGCGAACCGCACTGCTGCAAACGGTCACTGCATTGATATTTACGCCTGTGCCCTTGATCAGACTGGACTCCTGGAGATGAAGTGTTGCCCAAATCTTACTGGGTATGTGGACAGTGAGCCCCTGAGTAAAGTGAGAGTGGTGGTTCTAAGGAAAGAGAAATGAGGAGTGAAACCATGGGGAGGGCCCAGGCTGGCTCACATGAGCATTCGTTTGGCTCCAGGCTCCGGTTTCTGGGCCGGGGAGGGTGGTGCACCTCTCAGAGGAAGAAGCTATGATCAGAAGGATGTCAGGCTTCCCTAGGAACCTGTCGTTTCAGAGGAACTTCATTTCTTAGAGTTGTTCAAACACCTGGGCAAGCGGGCAAGCGTGAAATGTGTGGCCTTTAGCACTTCGTTGTGAGAAGGATAGGGAATAGGTCTGAACGCTGGGGAAACTAGGAGCCCCTACCCTGGGTTAGCAGCCACACTTCCTGACAGCCTGGAGGGTGTAGTGAGGGGTGTGTTGGGGGCACAAGTCTTTAACTTGGGTGGACGGCACTGGGGAGGCATTGTGGTCCTCAAAGCAGGATGAGGCCCAGCCAGCCACCTCGGGGCTCCATGGGGCCTGATTAGAAATGTGTACACTTGGGCCTCACCCAGACCTCCTGAATCAGAGGCTGAGGCTCCAGCCTGGTGGTTGGTTTTAAGAAGCTCTCTAGGGATTTTCGTGAGATCCACAGATGTGCAGTTCTAGTCTGAAGCTGCTGCATGTCAGAATCACCCGTGAACATTAAAAACTACTCTTGATATGAGTCCTGTTCCTAAAGTTGGATTTAATTAGCACAGGGCATGGCCTGGGCATCAGTGTAATTAAAGTTGCCAAGTGTTTCTGATGTGCAGGGTTTGAAAACGCCTGCATGTTCCAAGTGTGGCTGAGCCTATGCAGCTGATGATTTATCATTTTTGTTTTAACTTTTTAATTGAAGTAATTAAGATTCACAAGGAATTGCAAACATAGTACAAAGAAATCTGTCCATACTTTTCATCCAGCAGTTCCCAGTGGTTCGGTTCAGTTCACTTGCTCAGTTGTGTCCGACTCTTTGTGACCCCATGGACTGCAGCACGCCAGGCCTTCCTGTCCATCACCAACTCCCGCAGTTCACCCAAACTCATGTCCCTTGAGTTGGTGATGCCATCCAGCCATCTCATCCTCTGTAGTCCCCTTCTCCTCCTGCCCTCAATCTTTCCCCAAATCAGGGTCTTTTCAAATGAGTCAGCTCTTTGCATGAGGTGGCCAAAGTATTGGAGTTTCAGCTTCCAACATCGGTCCTTCCAGTGAACATTCAGGACTGATCTCTTTTAGGATGGACTGGTTGGATCGCCTTGGAGTCCAAGGGACTCTCAAGAATCTTCTCCAACACCACAGTTCAAAAGCAGTAATTCTTTGGTGCTCAGCTTTCGTTATAGTCTTAACTCTCACATCCATACATGACTACTGGAAAAACCATAGCCTTGACTAGACAGACCTTTGTTGGCAAAGTAATGTCTCTGCTTTTTAATATTCTGTCTAGGTTAGTCATAACTTCCCTTCCAAGGAGTAAGCGTCTTTTAATTTCATGGCTGCAGTCACCATCTGCAGTGATTTTGGAGCCCATTGGTGGCATGTTCCAGAAATATAGCACAGTGTCACAACCAGGAGGCTTGACTTAGTCTATACAGTAACTCCATTATGGACTGGACTTTGCTCTCACCCATGTTTACATGCACTCATTTTTAAAATCTCTGTGTATGTCTAGTTCTGTGAGGTATTTGTCATCTCTTGTAGGTTTATATAACTGCCATAGTGATCAAGATACAAGCACTATTTTAAAGAATTTTGTTTCATGTTTTAAAAATAGTGTGTTTCCTGAGTATAGCTTGAACTGGCTGTTACCATTAGCAAATAGTATATTGTCAGTAGCACCTTTATGGACATGCTTGTTTTTTTCTGTCTTCTCTAAATTGATTGATTGTCAATACCCAGGAAGCCTCTGAATGGCTTTCAGTCATTCTAAAGGTTCACTTTCTTTTTCCTTTTTTCTTCCTAGAGGCTACATGGTGATGGGAGATTCTTTCAACACTTCTCTCTTCAAGCAGACATTCCAAAGAATTTTCAGTAAAGATTTTAATGGCAATTTCCGAATGGCGTTTGGTGCTACTTTGGAAGTAAAGGTACAATAGATTTCTAAAGATTTAAAGGAAGAATAGTGTTCCTACTTACTTAGTAGTTGGCCTTGGGGAATCCTCACCCCACAGGACATGGGCACTTAAAGATAAGAAGTTCCCAGCAAAATAATCCCCCCATCCCTTTGCTTTGCTTGTCAAGAATGACCTGTGTATTTATCAGTGTTTGAAACATGGAGTTGTCTACTCCCCTGCAGGTTCTGCCCTGCCCTAGGACAGAAGGCCTTAGATTACGGGTGGTTGGCTGAGCACCCCCTCAGCCACTGATTCGTGCCTAACACCTGCCTACAGACCGACCAGAGTGCTCTTAAATAATGCAGCATCACGAGTATGGTTTTTTATTTTCCATGCAGGGACTGTAGACCTATACCCTTGATCCTGAGTCACTGAGAAAACAGTCAAAAGTGACCATTAGAAAATACGATGGTAAATATTAATTTGCAAATTGGCGATAGTAAATCATCTGGGTTAAACTTCAGACAACATCATCAAATGTTTGAGGTTTATTTAAAGAGGTGAAGAATGGACTGCTGAAATGAATTCAGATTTAAAAATCTGAGTATGCTGGCCTTGTCATTATGTCAGATGCCGTGAATTAAGTATATTTAAAGATACACAAGACAACACGTTTGCTGATTGACAGTTGTAACTAATTACAGCAGGTTCATGGCACTGGAGAAGAACGTAGTAGTATTGGTGGAATTGCTGTCCTCTGTGTGCACAATTGTTTCCACTTTGAGAAAGCAGGACATGTGTCATCATCTTTGGAATAAAGATATGCTGCTTCTCAAGGAGAGTTTTATTAAAGTTCTGGTCAGTTTACAGCAGCCATGGAGAACCGTGTGCCAGCTTTTGTGTACTAGAATCCCTGTAGGGTTTTGTCTGGGTAAAGCAAAAACCCTGCCATTTCTTCCTCTAAGTTTTAGTTGTGTTCTTTGTAAGAGGTTGGTTCTTAGTGGTTGTTAACTGTGTGCTCTTGTGTAATTCTGTCTCAGACCTCAAGGGAGCTGAAGGTTGCGGGAGCCATCGGACCCTGTGTGTCTCTGAATGTGAAAGGACCATGTGTGTCAGAAAACGTAAGAAAAACTCCATCACCTTTCCCTCCTCTGTCCCAGATTTGACCGCTTAGGTGGGTTGAACCTGGATGACCTTTTGTTGTGTCACCTGTTGGCTTATGTCTGTGCAAAGGGGAAGAGGGGTAGTGTCATCTCTGTCTTTCCATCCATCCATCCACATGGTCGTAGAGGAGGAAGCTGAGGCTTGCAGAGGTTCAGTGTCCTGCTCAGGGTCAGAGCTGGCATGGAGGAGCCAGGCCCAGGTTTCCCCCTGCCTGCTACTCCTGCTTGGGTGGTCGCCCCAGAGAAACACCAGGCCTTCCATTCCATGGAGCACACCCTTCAGAGATAAACTCGTGCTCATTGCCCTTGGAAGGGCTGCCTTTGTCTCACTTCTCAGAGACCATTCGAGTTGGCTGGGTGGTGGGTGACACTGTGTGCATGCAGATGTCGGTGTTCGAGTGCACGGAAACACAGTTAAGCCCTCACCAGGTGGGGAGGTGGTCTTGCTGGTGGTCCGCTTCCTCTGCTCACATTTCAGCTACAAGGGTGCACCAGTGGTCCAGCGAGGCCTGTCCAGGCTGGCTCTGGGCAGAGTGATGACGTTTATATCCTTCCCCACCGTCAGCTTCAACTTGAGGATGGGTGGGAGGGCTGGGTGTGGGCTTGCGGGAGGGTGGTCGGGACGAGGTGCTTCATGGATTCAGGACTCAGCGTCTCTGTTGGGGAATAAAGGAAATGACGGGACCTACTGTATAGCACTATAGGGAAGATTGAGCGAGCAGCCCAGAGGAAGCACCAGGGACACCCACACTAGATTTCACCCTTCACATCAGAGTTCTGTCCTCAGCAATGAACGTTTTCACTAGTGACTGCCGAGAGCAAGTTTGAAGTTGCCAGAGGCAAGACAATTTGCGAGAATTTTCCTGTAACCCTCTGGATGAGATAGGTTGCTGCCCCAAGCCCCTCTGATGAGTCCATCATCATCCCTAAGTACTAAGGGACTTGTACTCCTGTTTCTCTTACTCCTTGGAAGGAAAGTTATGGCAACCTAGATAGCATATTTAAAAGCAGAGACATTACTTTGCCAACAAAGTTCCGTCTTATTAAGGCTATGGTTTTTCCAGTAATCATGTATGGATGTGAGAGCTGGACAGTGAAGAAACCTGAGCGCCAAAGAATTGATGCTTTTGAACTGTGGTGTTGGTGAAGACTCTTGAGAGTCCCTTGGACTGCAAGGAGATCCAGCCAGTCCATCCTAAAAGAGATCAGTCCTGGGTGTTCATTGGAAGGATTGATGTTGAAGCTGAAACTCCAATACCTTGGCCATCTCATGTGAAGAGTTGACTCATTGGAAAAGACCCTGATGCTGGGAAGGAGTGGGGGCAGGAGGAGAAGGGGATGACAGAGGATGAGATGATGGCTGGATGGCATCACCAACTCGATGGACATGGGTTTGGGTAGACTCCGGGAGTTGGTGATGGACAGGGAGGCCTGGTGTACTGTGATTCATGGGGTCGCAAAGAATCGGACACGACTGAGCGACTGAACTGAGTTTCTGTTTCTCAGTGGGGCCTTGAGAGGCTTCCTTGTTCCTAAATATTCCCCATAGACTTAGAATCTGCCTCAGAAGATGTTGTCCAGAATGATGAGCTGCTCTGAGGTTCAGCAGGAATCAGCCATGACACTTGTGGATGGGGATGGGATGGGAAGCATCTGCAAGGGAAGTAGTTTTTAGACACACTAGGAAGTTTGAGAAGAGTGTAATGAATCCTGTTTCCCTACCATTTAGGGTCATCAATCCTGGACATTTTGTCCTCTCTGGACATCTCTGTCCTCTCGTTAGCTACATTTTAGTTAGCTATCTAATATCCTCTGCCATATTCGCTCTCCTATTTTGCCTTTGAAAACACACTGCAGATGTCTTGAGTCCATGTTTCAGTGTGCAACTTCTGAAGACAAGGCTGTTCTCAAGACTAGGAAAGCAGTTTCCTGATACCACCTAACCACTGTCACGTTCTTTCCCTGATTTCTCTCCAAGTGCCTTTGCAGCTCTTTTTCCTTCTAACCAGCACTGCATCTGGGATTATGTATCCTCAGTCTTCTAGAATGGACTTACGTGTTGTTTTGTTTATTTTTGGCTTGTTTTGTTTTGTTTGATGACGTCTGTTGAGACAGCCAAGAGCCAGCATCTTCTGTCCTTGAGTGTCACGAGGTTTCCGTGTGTCTGTTTTCTCACTTGACTTATTTTCTGTCGTATTTGCTGTGAAGTGGAGGCTAGATAATGCAAGTGAAACCCTTTTGGGCCCACACTTCTTGAGTGATCTGTTTGCCTCCAACCGAGCTGTGGGGAGGTGATACTGCTCATCCTTCAGGTACAGGGGTCGTTTCCTTTTTGCCTGAGCAGGAAACGTGTTGAATGAGATGATAGCACTACACAAGTATCTTGTTTGCCAGTAGCCTTTCCCCTGATGGCATTAGGTTGTCCTTCGATAACCCTGCATTTCAGTGTTCTTGAATGTCAGTAAAATGGTGATCTCCTAGTTCCACCTTTCCGTTTTCTTCTGATCAAGGCAGGGTAAATGCTTACTTAAGGAGTTTGTGTATTAGTGAGAATAAGTCCTTGTGGGGCTCTGGATGGTTTGTGACCATACTTGGCAGCTGGTGCTATAGGGGAGGAACAAAAATTGTCCCTTTTCTTCTGCCCATGTCTGTTTCATTGTTCGGGACCTGACAAAATGCAGCTTAACAAGAGGAAAACGAGCAAGTTTGTTAATGTGTGCATTGCACATATACACAGCACTTACGTGCCTAGTGATTGGTAACTGCAAGGGGTGGTTAGAACTTGGGAGTACGTAGCTTCTTAACAGAAGAGCAATAAATCTGTAGAAGAGGGACAACACAGAGGAAAGGGACTTTGGATCCTGAGGCGTGGCAGATGGAGGAAACGTAGATAGACAGGGAAACTCGTGTAAAAAGAGGGTGTTTTAAGCACGAGTCATTATACATTCTTCCCACGCCACCTCTGGGCTGATGAGCATCTAGCATGTCCTTGGTGGTTATTTCAGAAGCTCCTGCCTTCTTGGCAGGAGGAGGATGTCGAGTTTTTTTACGTTTGCTATTAAAGAATGACCTTCAGTTTAAAATAATCCTTAGGCCAGCATGGCATGTTTTGGGTGACAGACAGTACTCTGAACTGTGTGGATCTGAAACTTGAATGAGTTTCACGTATTAAAAATGGAGTTGGACAGTGTGGGGAGAGATTGAGAGAAGGGTTAGCAGGGCCAGAAAGGGAGGCGGGCAGGCCCCTGTTACTTCCTTGCCCTCGTTCCTGGGGGTGGCCTCACTGTCCAGAAAGAGTTAAAGGGAAGATGCACACCCAGACCTCCATCCATCTCACAATCTTCTCAGGAAAGTCTCATGAAGCACTGGGAGCTGGGACCTGATTTCACTGTGACTCTTTCCTCTCCTGCTTGAGCGTTACCTTCCTCAGATGCTAGTTCTGTGGCCGGGGACACAGGCTCCTGGCCCGGCTCTGTGGAGACTGGACTATTGTCAGTGGTCCTCAGCTAACCCTACACACTGCGGGTGGATTGAGAGAAATGTACAAGAGGTGTCATGACTCTCTCCATGCAATCATTGCCCTCTAAGGGTGGTTTTCCATATTCTAATGAGGTGTTGAATGTTTGTCTCAGACCCTGGTTCATGGTTCTAGGTGTGTGATACCTGTAGCTTTTCTTCTCGATGTTAAGCTTAAGCTATGAAACCCTTCACACTTTAGTGAACTTATTATTATCACTGGGGAACCGTTCAGCTGTTCAACATAAAGTAGCCTGCACACGACTAAAATCTCAGTTCTCTTACTAAGAATTTATACGTGGCTTTTTGCATAAAGGAATTGGGTTAAGAATTAATATTTGACAGCTCAAGTTCTGTAATTATTTCTTAGTCTAGTAACAATGGAGGAAGACACAAATCTTTCAAGCTAAGCAGGTGGTTCTTTTCTTTTCTAGTATTTACTTCTTCCCTTTCCCTGACTTTATCCTCTCTGTTGACGTCAGTGTTCTGTACTGTGTGTGTCTGTGTAGAGATACATCTCAGTGATGGAATGAAAACTGATCAGAGTGCCCATTTGAAAAGCCTGATTTTAAAGCACTATAATAATTGTTAAACTTTATTTTGGCTTGTGATTTTACTTTTTCAGTGAAATTTAGATTTTCTTTATTTTTTGGCTCTGCTGTGCAGATGGGGGATCTTAGTTCCTTGACCTGGGATTCGAACTTGTGCCCCTCTGCAGTAGCAGCTCAGAGTCCTAGCCACTGGACCGCCAGGGAATTCCCGAAATTCAAGCTTTTATTTGGAGTGAGATAGTCTAAGGGTCTTGCCCTTCTCAGAGTCAGTACTTGTCATTAGCAGTTAATCACTGGAGTATCTTTTTTGTCTTGCTTCTTTTCCTCTTCTCACCCCTAGGAGCTTGGTGTTGGTGGCACGAGCCAGTGGAAAATCTGTGGTCTGGATCCCACGACGACGCTTGGCATCTACTTTGAAGTAGTCAACCAGGTGGGCTGGATTTCTTCGTGAATAGTCATGTCTCCGCGTTGTGTTTTCTGGTTTATTACAGACCAGTGCCCTCTGGTTTCTCTCTCCAGAAGCTGATGCTACTTTGGGCTTGTGTTGGGCCTGATACTGTTCTGGCATCATCTTTTTTGTTCTTTCTGGGGTTTTCAGACAGGAGATTGCTCTTGTCACTTTGTTGAACTGATGAGGTCATCAGAAGAGCAATGGCTTTTACCAGCCATGATAATGTTGGTGAATTTCTCCAGTATTTTACTGTTTTAAACTCAGACATACAGAAGAATGAGTAGAACTGTACAGTGAATACCCCAGTGGCCACCACTGAGGTTCTGTAATTACCATCATGTCCAGCCATCCCTCAGTTCCTTGTGTTTGGCTAGACTTTGAAGCAGGTTGCAGTCATCAGTGTCTTTCCTCTAAACCCCTCAGCATGTATATCATTAAGTTGTGTTCAGTGTTTATTTGAATATGGTTCTCTTGTTGGTTTTTTTTTTGATCCCTGGGTCGGAAAGATACCCTGGAGGAAGGAATGGCAACCCACTCCAGTATTCTTTAAACTTTTTTATCTTCAGTTAGCTTTTAAAAAAATTCATTTAATTGTAATTGAAGGATGATTGCTTTACAGTAGTGGTTTCTAAGAAACGTCAATATGAATCAGCCATAGGTTTACCCATGTCTTCTCCCACTTGAACATCCCTCCCACCTCCCCCCACATCCCACCTCTGTAAGTTGTCACCAAGCCCCAGCTGGTTCTCTGTTTTTGAGGTAAGAATTATGAACAGTGAAAAGCCCTGATCTTAGGTGTCACATTCAACACACCTTGAGAACTTTGCTACCACCACGGTGTCGGTCGTCTTAGGGCACACCTGCAGCCTCTGTGACCGCCTGTGTAGGGTCCTGACTGACAGTAACGGGGTGCTGGCCTCTCGCCCTGTAGCACAACGCCCCGATCCCACAAGGAGGCCGAGGCGCCATCCAGTTCGTCACGCACTACCAGCACTCCAGCACCCAGCAGCGCATCCGTGTGACCACCGTTGCCCGCAGGTGAGCGCCCCAGGTTCCTCTCTGCTGAGCCCCTGGTCTTTGCTATAGAGGGAATCTAGCATCCAGTTGTTCATCTCTGCGATCCACTGATTGCATGGTCCTCACCAGCCCTTGCTGGCCCATTTGATCAGAGCAGGGTAGGGATGAGGGTAGGGGAGGAGGCAGCATTGCAGCTCACTCAGCTTAGAAGACACTCCTTTAGTAGGGCTAAGTTTTTTAAAAATGATTTTTCATTATTTTATTTATCAAATAAGTGACCATAAGCATACTCTCCTTATAAAAGATTCAGACAGCACATAGTTACATAAAGAGTGGGTCTCCCTATCTCCTCTGAGGTGAAGTACAACTACCATGATAGCTTCACTGTTCACAATCTCATTTCTGGGCAGTCACGTCCCACGTGTCCGTGCACATACACTTCTCTCATTAATGTGTCAAGGACACCTTTCTTGTCAGTACATAAAGGCCTCAACCTCATTTGTTTTGTTTTGGAAAAAAAAAGATTTTTTGAAGTAGTTGGTAAAGAATCTGCCTGCAGTGCAAGAGACCTGGGTTCAATCCCTGTGTTGGGAAGATCCCTTGGAGGAGGGCATGGCAACCCACTCCAATATTCTTGCCTGGAGAATCCCATGGACACAAGAGCCTGGCGGGCTGCAGACCATGGGGTCGCAAAGAGTCAGACATGACTGAGCGACCAAGCACACATTAGATTCAGGTGTACGACATAGTGATCTCATGTTTTTATAGGTTGTAACTCCATTTAAAGTTATTGTAAAATGTTGGCTCTAGTCCCTGTGCTGTACGGTATGTCCTTGTATCAAGTTTATTTTATACACAGTAGGTTTTACCTCTTATTCGCCTTCCTTCTTCCCTTTCCTGACTGGTAACCACTAGCTGGTTCTCTATTTGTGAATCTGTTTCTTTTTTATTATATTCATTTGTTTCACTTTTTAGATTCCACATGTAGGTGAAAACGTAGAGTATTTAGTATTTGTCTTTCTCTGTCTGACTTGTTTCAAGCATAGTATCCTTTTGGGTCCATTCGTGTTGTCGGAAATGGTGGAATAGAACTCCTTTTTTTTTATGGCTGAGTAGTATTCATCTGTGTGTGTGTGTGTGTATGTGTAGAAATACAGAGATTGAGAAGAGGTGTGTGTGTGAGTGTGAGAGCTGGCCCTCAGTCTGAGATGTCCAGTAGTCATGTGTGTGTGTGTGTGTGTGTGTGAAAACAGAGATTAAGAAGAGGTGCAAGTATGAGTGTGAGAGCTGGCCCTCACCCTGGGATGTCCGGTCAGTTGGGCAGATGTGCAGAGCCAGCTGAAGCACATTGAAGCGGCGTTTGACCAGGAGGCAGCGGCGGTGCTGATGGCGCGACTTGGGGTATTCCGAGCCGAGTCGGAGGAGGGGCCGGACGTGCTCCGGTGGCTGGACCGACAGCTCATCCGGCTGGTGAGTTGGGGGCAGTGGCACTGAGTTTGGTCTTGGTCTCAGTTCTACTTTCGGGAAAAGAAAATTGTCATTTAAACCTATTATTTTATACATTCCGTAAACAAGAGTTTTATCAGTTGCTTACCTCATACTAAGTGGTTCTGCTGCTGCTGCTAAGTCGCTTCAGTCGTGTCTGACTCTGCGATTCCATAGATGGCAGCCCACCAGGCTCTCCTATCCTTGGGATTTTCCAGGTGAGAACACAGGAGTGGGTTGCCATTTCCTTCTCCAATGCATGAAAGTGAAAAGTGAAAGTGAAGTCGCTCAGTTGTGTCTGACTCTTAGCGACCCCATGGACTGCAGCCTACCAGGCTCCTCCGTCCATGGGATTTTCCAGGCAAGAGTACTGGAGTGGGGTACATTGCCTACTCTGAGTGGTTCTGAGAAGGGTGTAAAGGAAGCGTCAAATACGCATTTCCCCTCCAGGGCTCACCTTTCAGGTGGGAAGAGGCTTCATACACAGGCTGTTTAGACGATGATGCAGACCTGAGTGTGTTGAGGGTTGATTCAGGAGTCCCTGTGAATGCTGGGCTTCTGCATTTTCCCTCCAGACCTTGGAGGGCTTGGGGGGAAGTTGGGGTGCAGAATAGAAACATCTATTTCTGCTTTATTGACTGTACAGAAACCTTTGACTGTGTGGTTCACTATAAACTGTGGAAAATTCTTAGAGATGGGAATACCAGACCATCTGACCTGTCTCTTGAGAAACCTGTATGCAGGTCAGGAAGCAACAGTTAGAACTGGACATGGAATAACAGACTGGTTCCAAATAGGAAAAGGAGTACGTCAAGGCTGTATATTGTCACCCTGCTTATTTAACTTACATGCAGAGTACATTATGAGAAACGCTGGGCTGGAAGAAGCACAAGCTGGAATCAAGATTGCCGGGAGAAATATCAATAACCTCAGATATGCAGGTGACACCACCCTTATGGCAGAAAGTGAAGAGGAACTAAAAAGCCTCTAGATGAAAGTGAAAGAGGAGAGTGAGAAAGTTGGCTTAACGCTCAACATTCATAAAACTAAGATTATGGTTTCCGGTCCCATCACTTCATGGCAAATAGATGGGGAAACAGTGGAAACAGTGTCAGACTTTATTTTTCTGGGCTCCGAAATCACTGCAGATGGTGATTGCAGCCATGAAATTAAAAGATGCTTACTCCTTGGAAGGAAGATTATGACCAACCTAGCTAGCATACTGAAAAGGAGAGACATTACTTTGCCAACAAAGTTCCGTCTTATTAAGGCTATGGTTTTTCCAGTAATCATGTATGGATGTGAGAGCTGGACAGTGAAGAAACCTGAGCGCCGAAGAATTGATGCTTTTGAACTGTGGTGTTGGTGAAGACTCTTGAGAGTCCCTTGGACTGCAAGGAGATCCAGCCAGTCCATCCTAAAAGAGATCAGTCCTTGGTGTTCACTGGAAGGACTGATGTTGAAGCTAAAACTCCAGTACTTTGGCCACCTCATGCAAAGAGTTGACTCATTGGAAAAGACCCTGATGCTGGGAAGGAGTGGGGGCAGGAGGAGAAGGGGACGACAGAGGATGAGATGGCTGGATGGCATCACCAACTCGATGGACATGGGTTTGGGTAGACTCTGGGAGTTAGTGATGGAAAGGGAGGCCTGGCCTGCTGTGATTCATGGGGTCGCAAAGAATTGGACACGACTGAGCGACTGAACTGAACTGAACTGAACTGGGGTGAAGCACTGCCAGCCTGTGGGCACAGGGTGTGGTCAGTGTGTGTGGGGACCTGCAGAGGCTGCAATCACAGGTGCCTGCATGTGCAGTGGGGGAGCAGCTGTGCAGGTTGTTTCCACGGTGCCCTGGTTGTGGAGTCAGGGGAAGGGGCAAGTGTGGTTCTTAAGCAGAGGTGTGTCAGCAGCGTGACACTTGTGTTCATACCACCTGTCACCATGTATGATCCATCGGAGGGTGAAAGGGCTGCTGTTGGGGAGGTCCGTGGCAGATTTCTCTGGCTCCAGGGGGCAGAGGCCAGGATGGTGGTGGTACGGTTGGAGGGGAGAGGAAGTTTGGAATCAGGGTGTATGCTGAGAGGAGGATTGATCGAACCTGGTCAAACTGTCTGTGGACTCAAAAAAGAAAATAATCAATGCAGAGTCAGGTTTTAAGTGTGGGTAATTGCAAGAATGATGTAAGTGCTGGAAAAGGGGAAAGGAGAGCAGCTTGAAGATGGAGGAAAGGAATCTCTGTCTCTCTTTTTTTTAATGTAACAGTTTATTTTGAGTATGAACTTGCAAAGTATGTCCAACTAAAGCGCTCCCCTGTGGTCAGGAGAGGTCCTGACGGGAGCTCAGGTCAGAGGTCAGCACTGCATTTGGAGGAGGGACATGGGTGACACTGGCCTGGCCACTGAGCTGTTTGTAGACAAGGAGGTGAGGATGGGAGGTGAGGAAGCGGGTGGAGGAGCCCGCCACAATCGGGGAGGGAGGGGAACAGATCGTCGGACGAGGCAGAGGAGGATCAGTCGCTGGATGAAGGGTTCAGGAAATTGCTGCTCTAGTGGCTGGCTGACAGGAATCGAAGAGGCTGGGGGTCCCCTTCCTCACGGTGGGAGAGGATTTGGGATGGTGAGGTCTGTGCGAGAATGTGATGAAGAGAGCCTCGTTGCCAGAGATGAGCATTCTTCAAGTGGTGAGCAGTCGGATCCTCTGGTTACCAGAGGAGTGTATGAAATGAGGAAATAGAGCAGGAAGAGAAAGCGTTCATAAATTTGCCTGTGAGAGAAGGACAGCGGAGTGGTAGAGAGATGGCATGTTAGGTTATCCTGGTCCGGAGGGTTTTCCTATGGAAAAGTCACCTGGGATGCCTCTTCTAGCCCCTCCCAGATCCCCGCCCCTCCCCGCACAGGTGTTGATGGGTGCCCAGCTGAGCTGGGCAGGAAGGGGCAGAGGTGAGGGTGGGGCGTGGCCCTCTTCCCAGGAGTTCTCAGGTAATCCTTACTTTGTTGTTGTTGTTTTTCCTGTTTTCTCTCACCAGTGTCAGAAGTTTGGACAGTATAACAAAGAAGACCCCTCATCATTTAGGTTATCAGATTCCTTCTCTCTTTACCCTCAGGTAAGTAATACACGTTGTTAAAATAACAAAAGAAGAAGAAAGTCATATAAATAAAGCTCACTGCCCCTCAGGGTAAAGTGTGTTTGGAGACTTCATCTGTAGGTGATGAAGGCCGTTCAGGTCAAGGTCAGATGGTGCCTGAACCCCTTGGGAGACAGAGAGGACACCCAGAGAGCAGGTGCACAGACTTTGGGGAGAAGGCAGAACAGGCCCTTTGCTGTGAGGCATGGCATGATCTCTGATTCTTGGTTTGCTGAGGGCCAGGTGCCTGTTTTGCTTGGTGGCTGGGAGCCAGCCCTGCAGCCGGGCCTGGGGTGTGCGGGTCGGCCCCTCACAGATGCAGCTTCCCCAGAACAGGAGGAAAACTCAACGTTTTCCTCCTTCCCTCAGGGCTGCCTTAGTGAGGAATAAGTAGGAAGAAGCAGACTTTGATTTTTAAGGGAACTTGTTAGGACTTTGGTACACAAATGGGTATTTTCTTATCGGATACCCGATTCGGTGAGTGGACCTCGATTTCAGTCTTCAGCTTGTGTAGCTTGGACTCTAGGGCCGCAGGGAGGCTCGAGAGCCCAGCTGACTGGGCGGGCTGGCTGGGCGGTTCTGACTTGTGTCTGTCCAGCCTGTGTGCCAGCCATCAAGGCTAGAAGGAGGTCCACAAGAAGACAGGCTTCTCCGCCTTGGCCCTTCCATGTGGAAACTTTGACTCCCCTAGAGAACCCCCTCTTTTTTAGAAATGTTTATTTCTAATTGTAGTGAAAACCTCACAGCATATGATTGACCTTCTCACCCATTTTTAAGTTTCATAGTGTTGAGTATGTTCGACTGTTGAGCAGCAAATCTCGGCCACGTTCACCTCAGGAAAGCACGGTCGTCTTTCAGCTCTCCCCTCTCTGTTCCCCGGCCATGGGCTGACATCCCAGCCTCAGCTTGCCGCGCCTGGAGGCCTTGGTCCTAAGGGCTGGTCCTCCTGTCTCCGGGTGGCAGCAGTTCTGCTCTCTGGAGGTCTAGGAAGGTGACAGTTGTGTGCTTTGTTTTTTTTTCTTTGTAAATGCAGTTCATGTTCCATCTTAGAAGGTCTCCATTCCTTCAAGTCTTCAACAACAGCCCTGACGAGTCTTCATATTATAGGCACCACTTTGCCCGGCAGGACCTCACCCAGTCCCTCATCATGATCCAGCCCATCCTATATTCCTACTCCTTCCATGGGCCGCCCGAGGTAAGAGCCCTGGGCACTAGGAATTGCCTGATACGGAGTGCTTTTACTCTAGCACGCTCACTCTTAGAGCAAAACTATGAAAGAGAAATCTTTGAGTCTTTATAGTAATTTAGCAGCATTTCTAAGTATTAAAAAAAAATGCATAGGAAAAAGTCACAGAATGCATAAAATTAGAAAGCAGCCCAAATGTTCAATAGTAGGGAAGTTAAGTAACCAGAAATATTCACAAAGTTTGTGTAACAGAATAAAGTAAATCCTTATGTTAGATTAAAGATGATTTTTAAAAAGCTACCAGGAATGAAAAACTATAAAGAAATAAACCACAATGTCAATATTTTTTGTTCTTTAGTAGAAATTTTCAGATTTTCCTAAATGAATTTAAGTTTACTTTTATTATTGAGATAAAAGTCATAATCAAATATATTTTTAAATGAACTTTAAAACTGGTATTAAAGGATGTTCCTTTTCACGTAGGCATTGTAGTTCTGTCATCTACAACAGTAGATTTGTGAGAAATGTGTCTGATAGAATTTATTTCCAGCAGAAACAAAATTTGGAATTATTTCTGGTTCCTAGAGCAGAGGATAACATTCATTTTGCCTCCCAGTTGATGAGAGATTATTTAAATCTCTTTCTTTTACAAAGTTGAAACCTAGAGCTGCCCAGTTGGAGCAGAAAGTGGGAACTTGGCACGAAGAGGGGGTGGACCTCCCTGCAGTATATATTCAGTCCTGCAGCTGCCCGGGGGAAGCAGGGTGGTTGGCTCTGGGTGGGCATTGGCCCCAGGCAGGGGGCTGGCAGGTGGCCATGTTGGCACCAAGGGAAGACCCATGCCGTTCTCTCCATGTGTTGTAGCCCGTGCTCCTGGACAGCAGCAGCATTCTTGCTGACAGAATTCTGCTCATGGACACTTTCTTCCAAATTGTCATTTATCTTGGTGAGGTAAGACCTTGGTTATGGTGTTTGTATACTTAATAATTTCAATATTACTTGCTATAAGTAAATCTTGGTGGTCCTTTTACATTTTTAAAATTTTTTATACAATTTTTAAAGGTTACTTTTCTCACGTTGTTAAGTACATCATTGAGCTCTAGCCTGCCCCTTCCTCCTCCCACTGGTAACCGCTAGCTTGTTCCCTAGATCTGTGTGTCTGTTTCTCTTTCGTTATATCCACTAATTTGTTGTATTTTTTTGGCTTCCACATATAAGGAAGCTGATTCAGTATTTATCTTTCTCTGTCTGACTTATTTCACTGGCATAATGCCCTCCAAGTCTATCCATGTTGTTACAAATGACAAAATTTTCTTCCTTTTTTAGGGCTGAGTAGTATTCTGTTGTGTATATATCCTATGTTTTCTTTATCCATTCATCTGTTGATGGACACTTAGGTTGCTTCCATATCTCGGCAGTTGTAAGAAGGGTGCATGTATCTTTTTGAATTTGTGTTTTTGTTCTTTCAGATATATGCCCAGGAGTGGTCATATATAATAGTTCTGTCCTTAGTTTTCTGAGAAACCTCCATACTTCTTTTAGGTGGTCCTTTTCAGTCACTGTGATTTATTGCTTTCTGAGTTGTCAGGCAAGATCAGTTTACTTTTTCTCAGTGAACTTTTTATATTCACACTGTCTTTTTGGAGTTGCATTAGAGTCACTAGTAATGACTGCTAAGTTTGGGACTAGAGTGTTTATTTGAGATAACATGGCCCAGTGAAACTTACGCCAGGTCTGTGGTTCCCCAGGATGGCTGTGGATGGTGTTCAGTTCTTTCTCAGAGAGGTTGTGCCCTAAGGAAAGGAGGGGTTCCTCAAAAGAAAATCCTTTATGTTCAAGGATGTTTTCTTTTTTTCTATTATATATTGATACATTCTTTATCTTCAGTTCATTTCCTTTTAACAACTGACTTGACTCTCTGGTGTCTGTATATTAGAAGTGATTTCAAATGTCCTACAAGGAAGAAACGTTTTTTCTAATACTAACAGGCATTTTATAACCTGAGTCTTTTTTCAGATGGGAGTATCTATCTCAGTCAGATCCGTTTGGCTCCCTTCTGCAACTCGTCTTTCCTGACTTAAGACCTTGTCACTAGAAACAGGTCCTGGGTGGAATGTTAGAATTTCAGGGCCATCCTAAGACTGTCATTACAGCATCTCCACAACAAGTTGTGATTTGTCTGTTTGCTGCAGACCATAGCCCAGTGGCGGAAGGCAGGCTACCAGGACATGCCCGAGTATGAAAACTTCAAGCACCTCCTGCAGGCCCCCTTGGACGACGCACAGGAGATCCTGCAGGCGCGGTTCCCGATGCCGCGGTACATTCACACGGAGCATGGGGGTAGCCAGGTGAGCCAGCTTGGCCTGCTGCTTTCGTGCATGATGCCTTCTGAAGGCTCTGAATCCACATAGCCTGGTCAGTATTTCACGTGGTGACAGAAAGCAACAGGCAGGTCGGCTTCCAAATACAATTTCTTTCTAAATGAGGGGTCAGAATGTGTGTGGAAAGGAGAGGATTACCAGAGTAAAATAAGTAAGACCTTTTTTACCTGTTAAACTAATAGTAATGCCATTTTTAATCTTTAAATCTACTTTTTTTTTTAAAGGCTCGATTTCTTTTGTCCAAAGTGAATCCGTCTCAGACGCACAATAACCTGTATGCTTGGGGACAGGTGAGTAATGTCAGGAATTTGAGGAGGGGCCAGGCTACTTTTTTAAAATGTTGCTTTTAAATTCTACAAATTGGAGGATTCCCTGGCGGTACAGTGGTTAGGACTTGGCTCTTTCACTGCCAAGGCCCAGGGTTCGAGCCCTGCCCTAGCACTAAGATCCTGCAAGCCACATGGTGTGAACAAAAAAAAACAACCCCAAAGTGAGAAAATAAATAAATGCTACAAATTGAATCCCTTTTGGCCCAGAGATAGTAATTTGGGTGTTTTGCTGGGAAGAAAACTTTGAATAATATAGGAACTTTCTGTTACCAACATTTTCAGTTTATAAGGTTTCAATTACCTGAGAAGTGATCAGAAAGAATAATTCATGACTTTAGATTACACACCATTCGGAGTAGCCTGATGAAGCCTCACACCTTCCTGTTCCCTCCCACCTGTGTTCCCTTTGTCTGGAGTATCCACGCTGTCCATACCACCTGCCTGTTAACACCTGTCTAGGAAAACCTTAGTATATGCAGGGTTCCATTCTACCGGTGTGTGGTTTCAGGCACTGGAGTCTTGGAACCTGTCCACTGTGGATAAGGGAGGCACTAGAGTCTACTGTGTAGGCTGGGGGCAGGGAGATGTGTGGATCCCCTTCTGCAGTGCACAATGGGAGTCCAGTGGGTTCAGGCCAAAGGACCTGACGCTGAGCTGTGACCTCCATGTGCTCCCCTCAGAGACATGCAGTGTCTCCCCAAGCCCTCTGCTTCCTGCTTTGTCTCCCCTCTGCTCCTGTTCACCATTCCTCCTCCTTCCTCTTCACTTCTCAGCTCCAGCTTCCTTCTTTATCTGATTATTCCCAGCATTTATGTCTCCCTCAAATGAGTCTTGTATTTTATTGTACATTCTTAGAGCATTCTTGGGGGTGGTAATTTTAAAATTTATATGCAGTTGTAAGAAATTAACACAGAGAGATCCCTTATACTTTAACCCAGGTCCCCCAGTGGTAACTTCTTGCAGAGCTATAACAGTATCATATCCAGGACAGGGACATTGATGAGGTCAAGGTACGCATTTCCATCTCCACAGGGGTCTCTTGTTTTGCCTTTTATAGTGACAGTCATGTCCCTCCTGCCTCCACCCTTTCTAACACCTGGCAGCTCATCCCCTGGTTTCCATTTCTGCAATTTTCTCATGAAAAACGTTCCACAGGGAACTATATTCAACATCCTGTAATAAACCATGATGGAAAAGAGTGTGAAAAAAGAATATATTTACATATGTATATATAGCTGAATCACTTTGCTGGATAGCAGAAACTATTGCGAATGAGTGAACATATATGAAACCACATGGCACATAATTTTGGAGGATTGGCCCTTCTCCCCTCAGCGTGCTTATCTAGAGATCCAGGTTGTTGGATGTGTGGATAGTCTGCTCCTTCATTGGTTGAGTAGTGTTCCACGGTGTAGACATACTGCAGTCTATCATTCACCCATGAAGGATAGCTGTGGTGTTCACAGTTTCTGGCCATTAGGAATAAAGCTGCTGTGAACATTCTTGTACAAATTTCTGGAACATAGGTCTTCATTTCTCTGCAATAAATGCCTAGGAGTTCATTAGTTGAGTTGGCTGATAGTTACACAGTTTTTAAAGAAACTGCTATACTCTTTTCCAGAGTGATTGTCTCTTTTTATATCCCCAGCTGCAATGTATGAAGCATCCAGTTTCTTTGTCCGCATATGATGTTGTCATTATTCTTATTTTAGCTGTTCTGATAGATGTGGGTGGTATAACACTGTGGTTTTGATTTACATTTTCCTAATAGCTAGTGATGTTGAATATCTTTTCTGGTGCTTTCTCATCTGTGTGTCTTCTTCAGTGAAGTCTGTGTCTTTTGTCTATGTTTTAATTGGATTTTTTTTTTTTTAAATGATTGAGTTTTGAGAGTTAGTTCTTGATGCTAATCTTTTGTCAGATTCATGGTTTGCATATGTTTTCTCTCACTTCTGGTTTGTGTATATGTTCTCTTCATAGGGTCTTTGCAAAGCAAAAGTTATTTCTATGAAATGCACTTTTTTTTTTTAATGGATTGTGTATTTGGTGTCAAGAAATCTTTGTCCTACCCTAGATTCCATATATCTCCTGTGACTTTTTTTACTTTAAATTTGCATTTCAGTCTGTGACCTATTTTGAGTTAATTTTTGTATGAGATGTGAGGCTTAGGTTTATTTTTTGTTTATAGGTGTCCGATTGCTCCAGTACTATTACTTGAAAAGGCTACCTTTCTTCCATTGATTGCTTTTGCATCTTTGTCAGAGAGTATTTGGGCATATTTGTGTGAGTCTGCTTCTGGGGCTTCTCTTCTGTCCTGTTGACCTATGTTTTTGTCTCTCTACTAATACGACACAATCTTGGTTATTGTAGATGCATAGTAAGTTTTGAAATCAGGTAGACTGGTTTCTGTCACTTTTTTTCCCCAAACTGCCATAACTATTCTGATTTCTTTCCATTTCCATATGAATTGTACAATAATCTTGTATCTATCTTTTAAAAATCTTGCTGGAAGTTTGGTAAGAATTGCATTGAACCTCTCTGTCAATTTGGGGAGAGTTGGCACCTTTATTGAGCTTTCCTATCTGTGAACTCAGTATGTCTCTCCATTTATTGTCTGTTTTTATTTCTTTCATCAGTTTTTGATGGTTTTTTTTTTTTTGAGTGACTCTCAGTGTATTTTTAATTTCAGTGTCCAGTTGTTCATTGCTAGTACAGGTCTTTAACTTACAATGGGATTACATCTCAATAAACGCAACATAAGTTGAAAATGCATTTAATACACCTAACCTGCCAAACATCATAGCTTAGCCTGGCCTACCTTAAATATGCTCAGAGCACTTACATCAGCCTATAGTGGGGCAAAACCATCTAACACAAAACATAATTTATAATAACACGTATTGAGTATCTCATGTAACTTATTAAATACTGAACTGAAAGTGAAAAGCAGAGTGGTTGTCTGGGTCAGAATGGTTGTAAGTGTCTTGGTTGTTCACCCATGTGATCAGTATGGCTGACTGGGAGCTGCTCAGCATCACAGGAGACTGAGGCTGTGTATCACTAGCCTGGAAAGAGACCACAACTCAAAATGTAAAATGCGGTGTATGATTTCTACTGAGTGAGTATTGCTTTTATGCCATCATAAAGTCAAAGAACCATATGTCAGCAACCATAACATAAAGTTGTTTTTGTAGACTTGTGTCCTGTGACTTTCCTGAGTCACTTACTACTTTTGAGAGTTTTTTGGTAGATTTCTTGGGATTTTTTACAGACTTCTGCAAGTAGGAGCAGTTTATTTCTTCCTTTCCAATCTGAATACCTGTTATTTCCTTTTCTTATCCTCTTATCTATTTTCTGGGTCATTGATTTCTGCTCTGATCTTTATTTTCTTTCTTTTGCTTGCTTCCTTTGTTTTCTAGGTTCTTGAGGCAGGAGTTTAGATTATTGATTTGAGACTTTTCTCTTCACTGTATGCATTTACTCCTTCTAAATCCCTTTGCAGCACTGCTTTTGCTGTTACCCATACGTTTTGATTGTTGTATTCTCATTTTTATTCAGTTTGATACATTTTTTAAAACTTCCTTTGAGAGTTCTTTTTTGACTTTTGGATTATAAGTGTTGCTTAGTTTCCAGAGATTTTCTTGTTGTCTTTAGTTATTGATTTTATTTTTATTCCATTGTACTTAAACAATATACCTTGCATTGTTTCAGTTTTTAAAAAATTTGATGGTTTGTTTTATGGCCCAGGATATGGTCTGTTTGGCCTATGTGTTCCATGGTCACTTGATTGGGTATTCTGCTGTTGGATAGATTTATAGATTGTTCTATAAAGGTCAGCTAGGTCCTGTTAGTTGATCGTGATGTTGAGTTCTTATATACCCCTGCTGATTATCTGTGTAGTTCTATAAGTTTTTGAGAGAGGATGTTAACATTTCTTACTCCTAATGGTGAGTTTGTTGCTCTTTTGAATTCTGTCATGTGGGAGCCAGCCCTGGAGGAGTCCTGAGAATTACACAGAGGATGAAGTAGGAGAGCATGTGCTCAGAACTGTGTAGTGGCAGGGATAGCCAGATCTGAGTGGATCAGGGAGGGTTTTGTGAGGAAACTATGCTTCACTTGAAAAAATTTAGCTTGGTAGGATATGGGGATGGGTGGCAGGAGTATTCTTGGCAGAGGGACATCACTTCTAATTTCCTGAGGGGAAAGTCCCTAATAACTCATGAATTCTAACCAGCTTTTAAGATACCTGCCAGTAAACCCTTGTCATTTTGTTTCAGGAAACGGGAGCACCCATCCTCACCGATGACGTTAGCCTGCAGGTGTTCATGGACCATCTGAAGAAGCTGGCTGTCTCCAGTGCTTGTTGAGCTAAGGATATGGGCAGGAAATGGAAGAAAACACTGTCACTTTGTGTTCACAATTGTTTATAAAGGCTTAACATTCCTTTTACTTTGCTGGTGGATTTTAATAAATAATCAAAGGAAGTGTTAGTAACTCTTTAGATTTTAATTTATTTGTATTCCTTATCTGTGCCCTTTTCTTACTCCATAAAATTATAAGGTCATAAAAGATTTTCTATCGGTAGATGTTTATATGCTTTTTATATCCTAACTTTTAGAGTCTGTATAAAATCAGAATTAATGTATTTTGGCAACTTGCTTACATGGAAATCATAATGATCAGAAAGGAAATAAATCTGGATGAAGAAAGCACTGGCTAAAATAATGCTAATACATATTTGATTTCTTAAGTCTCGAGTTTTATGTAAATTCTCCAACAAGCAATTCCTGAACTTAATCTTCATTTACTGTCCAAATATTAACAGATAAGGAAACGTAAGAAATATGTGCAGCTGTTGAGGCTGAGTGGTCTGGAGTGGCACTGAGAACAGATTGGTGGTTACCAGTGGAGGGGGGATGGGGAAGGGTGAAATGGATTAAGAGGGTCTATTGCGCTGTGAGGGAGGGAAACTAGGGATTGTGGTAGTGAGGTCACTGCAATGCATACAGAACTTGAATTATAATGTACATGTGAAACATGTTATAAACCAACGTTACCCCAGTTATAAAAACTCCAGCTATTCTACCCAATGGAGTTCATTCTTGTTTTGAGGTTATGTCCTCTTTTAACATAGGCCCTCGGTGGCTAAGATGGTAAAGAATCTGCTTGGGATGCAGGAGACCTGGGTTTGATCCCTGGGTCCAGAAGATCTCCTGGAGGGCATGGCAACCCACTCCAGTATTCTTGCTTGGAGAATCCCATGGACAGAGGATCCTGGAGGGCTACACAGTCCATGGGGTCGCAAAGAGTTGGAGATGATGGAGCAACTAACACACAATTGCTGTGACAACTGTCATCCAGGAATTTCTTCTGTTGAACTCCTCTGTTAGTATCCAGGCGTAATAAGGACCTAACCTATAGCACAGGAAGTTTTACTCAAGGCTTTGTTATTGACCTATATGGGAAAGAATCTAAAAAAGAGGGGATCTATGTATATGTAAACTGATTCACTTTGCTGTACACCTGAAACTTAACAGCACTGTAAATCAACTATATTCCGATAAAAATAAGAAGTGTCAGGGGATTTCCTTGGCAGTCCAGTAATTAAGGCTCTGCTTCCAGTGCAGGTGTCTTGGATTCATCCCTGGTCAGGAAACTAAGATCCCACAAGCTAAGGGGTCCAAAAAAAAGGGGGGGGGAGACCCCAAAACAAGTGCCACTTGAAGCGTTTGTAAGGCATGCCGTTACAATTATGCAAGCTCCAATACTCTGGCCACCTGATGCAAAGAACTGACTCATTGGAAAAGACCCTGATGCTGGGAAAGACTGAAGGCAGGATGAGAAGGGGACGACAGAAGATTAGATGGTTGGATGGGATTACCTAGTGGATGGACATGAGTCTGAGCAAGGTCCGGAAGTTGGTGACGGACAGGGAAGCCTGGCGTCCTGCTGTCCACGGGGTCGCAAAGAGTCAGATACGACTGAGCGATTGAACTGAGAGGTCTGCTTGAAAGAAGATATCATAGGCCCTCGTCACTTGGAAGGCAAGGTCGTGAGTTCCAGGAAAGAGACCGAAGCCCTCGAGCCCAGCCCCACACCTCCCGAGTTCTTTCCGAGCAGGACGTGCGTACTACCCGTCCCAGGATGCACCGGGGGCCAGCGCCGGAAGCGGCTTCCAGAGCGGCTCTTCATTGGAGGCTGCGGCGGTGACGCGGAGACCGGAAGGCCCGCCTTCACTTGAGACTCGTAGGAGTGGGGTCTTCGAGGCGGCGTCATGCGGCCGGCGCAAGCTCTTAGTTGGTACCGGCGGATGTCAGTGATTTACGGGTTGGGCGCCTGGACTCTGCTGGGCTCCTTGATTTTCTTGAGTCAGAAAAAGAGCAAGCCGCCAGGTACGGCTCTCGGGCAGGACCTCCGCAGACGGGCGGCCTTGCGCGGGCCGTGTCCTGGCGGTTAGTGGAAGTGGCTTCGCGGTGCTGCTTCCCCAGGTTTATTTTAAGGAGCGCCGGGGTGACTGCTTAGAGCCGTTCGTTATCATGGAACCAGGCAGGAAAGGCCTTTTAGAGCTCTTTCCCCCGACCCTGCTGAGTTATTGAATGAGGCCGTCCCTGCCCTCAGGATTTGAAGAATCTTAAGAGGTTACCGGTGAAATGTCAAAAGACACTAGAAGATGGTTAGGCGATGCTCTTACAGCATCAGTCCTCCTCCCATTCAGCGAGCAAACGATTTCAGGGCTTGGACCTGCTGAAGAGTATTGAAATCTTCCCAATAGATTCCTTACCAAAGAGGAAATCCTCCAGCTTTAAGAAATGGGCTGTAAGTCTAGTTTCCTCCAGAGTAGGGGTTGCCTGGGGCTGAAGGTGAGAGTTGGTGGGGAGCGACTGCTAAAAAAATCAGGGTTTTCTTTTTTGTATCTGGTATTCTAAACTTTATTTGGTGCTGATTGCACAGATCTGAAAAGACTAAAAACTACTGAATTATATATTTTAAGTGAGTTAAATGTGTATATGAAAAATATATTTCAGTAAAGGTTTTTATGTAAAAACTGTGCAGGTGATTTCGTTTGGTGTTGAAAATTACCAGTGGCCTGAAAGTACACATATCCAGTATTGAGCGTTTTAAAACATTTATCTCTGTAGTGGTCATTTGAAGAAAAAAAAAAAACACATTTATTGACTGCAGGTGTCTTGGTTGTGGCATGTGGGGTCTAGTTCCCCGATTAGGGTTTGAAATGGGATCCCTGCATTGGGAACTCCGAGTCTTAGCCTCTGGACTACCAGGGAAGTCCCCTGGAGTGGTCATTTAAAAAGAAAAATTATTTAAAAAATTTCTTTTAACAGAAAATGGTGTCAGGAATCTGATGGGGTGGGGTAATTCTTAGTTTATTTAATTTTCAAGACTATACTAATAATTCTAATGATTGCTGTATAGTTAAAAGTTAGTGATCAACTATAATAAAAAAAGATAAACATTAATGATGCAGATGTTCCTTTTTTTTAAATTCTTTTTTAAGGTGATAAAGTAGAACAAAAGGATGCCTCAAGAAACGAACTATCTGAGCCCCCAAAAGGCTTTTATGTGGAAACGATTGTCACATATAGAGAAGATTTTGTTCCAGTTACTACCAGGATCATCAACTATTTGAAATCGTGGACTAGTGGCCCTGGACCAAAATCATGAGTGACTGCTGAACTCTGAAAACAGAACTTTGGTTCAGCATACACATTTGAGAGATACTTTGATTTCCACTTTCCATTTGTGAAAAGTGAATACATTTAATAAGTTTGCTGTAAAATGAAATAAAAAATAGGAAATAAATATCCCCTTGAAGAAAAGTAAATTGCAAATTCAGCGGGTGTCCTTCTGTATTCACAGGAGTGAAAGATTGAAGTGAAATATCATAATGAACTTTGTAAACTTGGTTTTCTGAAATTAGTTGATGTAACTTTATACTTCTTTTGTGTTGCTGTCAAACAGAGCTTTTGTGGTGCCTTTAAGACTAGGTTTGGGAAACCTCCATGTTTAGTCTGGGACTTAGAGCAGCCCTTCGCGCACTACGTGGGTGCTTGGTAAGTGTATTATGAATTGGGTCTTAACTCCTGGATTCAGTGGACTCCATCTGTTCTTTAGGAGCAGCACAGATAGCCTCATCCTTTCAGCTGATGTGGATTAAATCCCAGCAGTGGCTACTAGTATTCTAGAGATGGGAGTACAAAGTGAGGACAGCAGGGTTCCTGCCCTCCAGTGCTTCAGGGTTCTCTTCACTGGTCTCTGTTGGTTGCAAGTGACAAACCCATGCAAATGCACCTAAATCAGAAGGAGATGTATATGAAATAAGTGTATGGACATGGAATTCCCTGGCAGTCCAATGGTTAGGACTTGGAACTCTCACTGCTGGGGGTCCAGGTTCAGTCTTTGGTTGGGGGAACTAAGATCCTGCTAGCTGTGTGGTGCCAAAAATGGAAAAGAAAAGCTCCATTTAACTTGGAAAAGTTTCTCAGATTTTCTTTTCCTTGACATTTTTGAAGGATTCTTCTAGTTACTCTGTAGTTGTTGTTGTTCAGTCACTCAGTCGTGTTGGACTCTGTGACCCCACGGAGGATAGCATGCCAGGCTTTCCTGTCCGTCACCATCTCCCAGAGCTTGCTCAAACTTATGTCCACTGAGTCAGTAATGCCCTCCAGTCATCTCATCTTCTGTCGTTCCCTTCTCCTGC
The DNA here is from genome assembly GCA_007570785.1 of Antilocapra americana. Lineage (NCBI taxonomy): Eukaryota > Metazoa > Chordata > Mammalia > Artiodactyla > Antilocapridae > Antilocapra > Antilocapra americana. Next base: position 4,907,763 of record ML663575.1, on the reverse strand, counting down.
CTTCAATCTGCGTTCTGTAGAATGCTCCTTAATTTAGGTTTGATCTTGCTTCATGATTGGATTCAGATTATATGTTTTTGGCAGACAATACCACAAAAGTGATACCATGTCTTTCCTCAGTGCAGTATCAGAAGTGTATGATGTTTGTCTCAGCACTGGTGATACTATTTTTGGCAACTTAATGTGTAGTATTTTGGAGAAGGCAATGGCACCCCACTCCAGTACTCTTACCTGGAAAATCCCATGGACGGAGGAGCCTGGTAGGCTGCAGTCTGTGGGGTCGCCAGGAGTTGGACATGACTGAGCGACTTCACTTTCACTTTTCACTTTCATGGATTGGAGAAGGAAATGGCAACCCACTCCAGTGTTCTTGCCTGGAGAATCTCAGGGACGGCGGAGCGTGGTGGGCTGCTGTCTATGCGGTTGCACAGAGTCGGACACGACAAAAGTGACTTAGCAGCAGCAGTGTGTAGTAGTTAACATTCCAGCATACTATTTTGTAGACTTTTCTGGCCAAATGACTGTTCCTTGTTCTCCATTTGAAGCGTTCTCTTATAGGGGAGGAAAAAGTTTTCCTCATTTCTCCTTAGGTCTGAAAAAGTAAAGTGATAGACAAATGAACAAGAGAAAAGCATACAAATTTATATGAAGTTTTTCAGCTACCCACTCCAGTACTCTTGCCTGGAGAATTCCATGGACAGAGGAGGCTGGCATGCTACAGTCCATGGGGTTGTAAAGAGTCAGACTGAGTGACTTTCACTTCACTTACATGACATGAGAGTCTTGATAAGGAGATGACCTAAAGAAGCAGGCCTGTGTTTTGTGGGGTTTTTTTGTGTCATTAGGTTTGATGAGGCATGAAGAATCATAGGGGAACATGACAGGTTAAGGAATATGAGGTAGGCAAGTAAACTGGGGGAAACTGCAAAGCTTATTGGTTCAGATTCTTCTTGGTGAGCTTTTGTCTTTGTAAATAAGGCTGCTCCTTCCCTCCCGGTATAGAGGGGACACCTCTCACATGAGAGTTTGTGACCTGTTTCAAGAGAGAAGGGTTGGGGTGACACAGGTTGAAACCTGGGACCCTCGACCTGAGTGCTTGCACGTGGACAGACGTCAACTCCAGCAACTGGATACAAAGAAACTATAAGGGACCACAAATAATGGCACCCATGCACAAGCACAGTGGGGCAGTTAATGTGGATGTGCGCTCACTAACCAAGCCGTGTCTGACTCCTGGGACTCCATGGACTGTAGCCTGACAGGCTTCTCTGTCCATAGAATTTCCTAGGCAAGTATACTGGAGTTGGTGCCATTTCCTTCTCCAGGGGATTTTCCATGACCTAGAGATGGAACCTGAGTCTCCTGCATTGGCAGCTGAATTCTTTACCACTGAGCCAGCTGGGAATCCCACAGTTAATGAAAACTAAGATATAAAAAGACCATAAATCAGCTGTCATCTCTGAGGTGCTCAGCACAAAAGCAAGGGCAGGGCAGACCCTGGTTTGGTTCCGGAATATCAGAAACCCCATTCCTCTGTGCACTATCAGACTGAAGAAGAGACACTCAGAGCTGAGGTTTATTTTGTTTGTTTGTTTTAAAACTGTGACAATGATTGTTAGAGTAATATTTGTACAGTCCTTTGCAGCTTTCCAAGCACTTTTACACAGTGTATTTTATTGAAACCTAATAATCCTGTGAGAGAGGCCAAATATCAGGATTAGAGAAGGAATTAGAATTACAGAATCATGTATCTCTGCAGGAAACATGACACAGGTAGGTCAAATGTATACTTAAGCAGTTTGTTGTTGTTCAATTGCTCAGTTGCGTCCGACTCTGCGATCTCACGGACTGCAGCATGACAGGCTTCCATACTTCACCATCTCCCAGAGCTTATTCAGACTCACGTCCGTTGAGTCGGTGATGCCATCCAACCATCTCCTCTGTTGCTCCCTTTTCCTCCTGCCTTCAATGTTTCCCAGCATCAGGGTCTTTTCTAGGGAGTTGGCAGTTCGCATCAGGTGGCAAAGTATTGGAGCTTCAGCATCCGTCCTTCCAATGAATGTTCAGGGTTGATTTCCTTTAGGATTGACCTAAACAGTTAGATGGTTATTTTAGGCAGCAGATCCTCTTCTGTCTGGTTTCTGAGGAGCTGCAGAGGCAGGAAGACAAGGGAAAAGGAATTTGGGGGGAACTGGGGTCAGAGGAGTGGGAAAACGGCAGGAGGAACACGGTTAGGATTAGGAATCGGGACAAAGCTGGGATGCCGGGATGACTGGCCGGATGTGAGCAGCAATTTAGCACCCGTGAGTCTGCCTAGGCGCAGTGGCCGGGAAAGGGGTTGAGTCTGGGCGGGGCTCAGCTCTGGGTGGGCAGGAAAGGGGAGTGGGCGGGGCCCGCCGCGGGGCGGGGCTACACGGAGGGCGGGACCAACCTGCGGTGGGCGAGGCCGCTGGGGCCGCGCCGGGGCGCGCTTCCGGGTATCCCCGGCAGAGGGCGCCGGCCGCCGCGCCGCCCGCGGAGTCCCCGAGGCCGGAAGCCGCCCGGCGCCGCCCCGCTCGCCGCAGCCGCCGCCATGAAGGCCGTGGTGCAGCGCGTCACCCGGGCCAGCGTCACAGGTCAGTCGGGCGGGGCCGGGAGGAGCCGCCCTGACCCCGCGCCCGGCCGCCCCTGCCGAGGGTTCTCGCGGGCGCCGCCCCCGGGCGATCCCAGCCCCGCGGCCCCGAGTCCCCCTCGGCCCCCGGCCCCGGCGCGCGCGCGCGGCTCTCCCCGAGGGCCGCCGGGTCTCCGCCGCGGACGCGGTGACCGTCGTCGTCGGCGGCGCTGGCTTTTGTTCGGGGCGCGGGCGGCCGCTCCCCCGGCGTCCCCCGGCCCGCCCTCCCGCGGGCTGTCGCTGGACTGCGCGAGGGGGGGCGTCTCCGGAGCGTGCGGCTCCTCCCAGCCTCTCTGCGCGGCGTGCCTTTCTCTCCCCGCCGCCCCGGGTTTTCTCCGTGTCCTGGTCCGCCTGGAGCCGGACGCCCGGCGAGGTGCGCGCTCCTGACAGGTGTTCGCAGGGGCTGGTCCTGAGCGTGTCCGCCCCCGTGACCCGGGCAGACCCTGAAGCTTCGGGAGGTGTTTCTTCTTTCCGCCACTCGCTCGTGAACCGCGCCACGCAGCCTTCAGTCTGTCTCCTGGTCGCTTGTGGTCTAGTGTGGACATCAGGGGTTCAGATGACTAGTGGGTACAAGGGAGTCATTTCAGAAACTCAGACAGGATCATAAAGATGTTAACATTATTTTTTGGAATGACTAACTTTGCATTGTCTTCTAGTCTTCCCTATTCTTATTGGCAAAATTCTAGTATTGTTTCCCTTAAAGCACTTGTAGATAACCCTTCCCTCAAGCCAGTGTATACCAAACGCGTGTTTGTGTGTCTAAGAAAGTGTAGCTCTAAGAACAAAACAGCAAACTCTCCTAAAGAAACCATCCAACTCAGTGAAACCATGTATTTAGATCTGAGATTCTACTTTTCAGTCCTGCAACATGATTTCTAAGGTGTTCTGGTAACTGGTTTGCGATATGGTCCTGGAGTAATGGGATAGTGTAACTCTGGGGTTTATTGCTTTTTTTTTTTTTTGAGAAGAATTTTGCAGTCTGCTCAATGTGGTCGTCATGAGCAGCGAGCAAACTTTGCAGAACGTTAAGTTTTGGTCCTAATGGACAACTCTCCATTCTGCCAATCTGATTAAAAACATGATTCTGTGAGGTAGCTGCATAGTTTGAATGATTTTAGTTTACTATTTGAATCATATGCTTTTAGTTAGAAACAACATAGAAACCATCCTGCATGTTAAAAAAAGAAAAGAAAAGAAAAACCAGGCAAGAGTGCTAACTGTGGGTAGGAGTTAATAAGATGGTATTCTCTCACAGTGCTGGAGGAGGCCTTTGGTTAGCCAGGCCTTCTACTTCAATTACAACAGAGAGACTTTCTGATTCCTTTAGAATGTGACTGGCTCCACTGCCACGTGGCCTTTAGTGAGTGGCATTTTATTCCAAAGATTGTAAAATGTCACTTCCGATTTTATGAGTGACAGAGTAGAATATTAGGCGCCACATTGTGTAGTAGCCTCCTTTATGAACATGGTAGGGCACATTGATGCCTTAGCATGGGTATTGTGATCATCCAGTTTTAAAAGCTTTAAAATGATGGGACATTTCAGACATATTCATACGGTTACGTGGATGGAACTGTACAGTAACTCCCATGTTTTTCACTCAGCTTTTTCTTTAATTTTTATTGGAGTATAGTTGATTTACAATGCTGTGTTTCAGGTGCATAGCAAAGTGAATCAGTTACACATATACATACATAACGTCCTTTTTAGATTTGTCACTCAGCTTTATGAGCTGAAATCTGCATAGATTCATAGAATGTTGGAAAGAGATTGGTTGGTTTTGAACGGGTTAATTAGGTGGTGAATTCTTCTCAAAGAGGTCTTGGATGGTGCTAACATACATGGCATCAAATAAACTAAATTTATTTTACTTTACTTGTAAACTAAATAAACTTATATTTATACAAAATAAATTTATATTGACTAAATATCTCAGGTCTTTCCTAGCCCTGTGTTTTTTCCCTTAGAAATCCATTTGTCTATAATAAAACATCCCTAGGGAGGGGCATAACTTCTCCAAAAGGAGAGTGTCATTTCAAGGCTTTGGCGCATAATTTGTTTCTTATTAGGACAATACCACATTATGAAAATGTTGAAACTCTTCACAGTGATTTGAAACACTTCGAATAGTGATTCTACTTCTGAGGATCTATTCTAAGAAGTTAATCCTAATTATAGAAAAAGCTTTAGAGGGATGAACGAGCAGAGCCCAGAGGTTTCTTAAGGCAGTGACACCGTTCTGTATGATAGTGTCATAGGTGTCATAGTGGATACATGTCATTATTCATTTGTTCAAACCCATAGAATGCACAGCACCAAGAGTGACCCTTGATGTAAACTGTGGACTTTGAATGATGACGTGTCCATGGAGGTTCATTGTTTGGAACAAATGTACCATCTGATGGGGGACATTGGTGGTGGGGAGAACTATCTGGGGGCAGGGTATATGGGAAGCCTCTGTACCTTCTGTTCAATTTTGCTATGAACCTAAAACTATGCTATACAAGAAAGTCTGTTAAAAAAAAAAGCTCTTTAGCATCCAAAGATTTTCACCACGGTGTTATTTATTGAAGTGAGAATTTGAAAGCAAGCCATTTATCTGGCCAAATAGAATAGTTAGTCCTTCCATGGATAGAGTGCAGCTGTTTCACTGGATGGGCTGCAACTAAAAGATGTTTAGGAAAAGCTCATAACGTGGAAACATGCCCATGTGTTGTTAAAAGATGAGACACAAAAATTTATATATGATATTATTCAGTAGTTGAGAACAAATATGGAGTAAAATCTGTGAGTAGAGGAAATCAAAAAAGTAACATACTAAAGTGCTTGTCTTTGAATGTTCTGTGTTCTTTTCTTCTTTCCTGTTCTTTAAAAAATTTTCTATAATGCATATGGCATTACTTTAATGGTGGACATAGTTCAATAATCATTTTTTCAGTTTTTAAAATATACTCTGGGGAAAATTTTTTAAATATTGATATTGTAAGAAAATAATACTGATTTAGTTAAAGAACAAATAGAGCCAAAGTTTTCTAAAGCCACACAAACAGGCAAACAAACCTGAGTGTTTACTGCTTATGTCAGGATGGATGATTCTGGTTTCATATTTTGAGTCAGTGGTTCGTCACTCATAGTCCATTATAAAACAAAAAAGCACAGAAGAAAATATTAAAATGTTTTTTTTAAGCATAAAAATAAGAGAAGTTAGCTGTAAAAAGAGTTATTTCAGGAATAAGTTGAGGCATGTACTTTCCTGGTTTCTGACTGTCAGATGGTCCCTTGTCAGATGCCTGCAGGAATAGAGGGTTTCTCATTCTTTCCTGAGCTTGCAGGATGTGGGACATGGCACAGTCTGTGATGCCTTGTCAGGAATATTTATGGTTATTATTATCCAGCAGAAGCAGACAGCAAAAAAATGGCAGAGTTGACCCTTCTCTAGATTGGAACATTAGGTCAGTACAGAATAAACTAACCAAACATCAATAATCTAATGAGCTTCAGTAACAAGTTGGCCCTAAAATTGAAAATTACGAAGATAAACATTTGAAACAAGGCTTTAGTTTGACCCCCATAATAATGTTTCCTGCCTAAGTAGTGTGCCAGCATTGATAAAATGGTAGTATTGTGTACTTGTTGTTTAGTCCCTAAGTTGTATCTGACTCTTGCGACCCCTAGGTGAACTGTAGTCTACCCAGCTTCCCTGTCCATGGGATTTCCCAGGCAAAAGCACTGGAGTGGGTTGCCATTTCTTTCTCCTGGAGTTCTTCCTAGCCCAGGGATGGAACCTGCGTCTCCTGCATTAGCAGGTGGATTCTTTACCACTGAGCCACCAGGGAAGCCCAGAGTGTACAGTTGACTAAATACACGCAAATATTTGAAATAGAAATCTGTGTTCAGAGAATTTTCTTTTTTATGAATGCTGTGCATCATTCAAAAAGATTTGGAAGTCATTGGCTTATAGTACAAAATTAGTAATAAACTGGGAAATAATAGAAGTTTGCTGACTTGAAGCTTAACTTTTAAACTATATTTTTTATGTATATTAATCTTTTCTGCATTTAGTAGAGAAATCATATATTTTCTATGACATAAATGTTTTTGCATTCTGTATTGTGTTACCCAATTTGCTGATTTCCAAGAAAAGCGAGTATTTTGTTTCCGAGAACTCACAGAGCTAAACTGGATTCTCTGGAGAGGAAAGCCCTGTTGTTACAGATAGGCAGACTCATAGAAGATTTCAGGTGTCTCACTCATAGTAACACAGATGAACATGAGGCCTGAAAATCCTGTGTCATGGTTGTTCATTTCCCATCTCATTCATTCCAGATGTAAAATCAGAATGGGCAGTTATGATCATCATACTGAGTTGATATAAGCTCTTTGATGTTTCAGTACTTATGGTCTTTGCCAAAGAAGTTCCGAGTGCAATGTTTTAGTTTTCCTGTGGATACTCAAATGTGCTTCAGGGCACCTGCCTGGTTCTAAGTTTCTTTTCCCTTTTGTTCCCTTCCCAGTTGGAGGAGAGCAGATAAGTGCCATTGGACGGGGCATCTGCGTGTTGCTGGGTATTTCCTTGGAAGATACGCAGAAGGAACTGGATCACATGTAAGAGGCATCTTATCTTATATTCCACATCACTGCTGTTCTGGTGGGACACGTGCTGGTTGTCCAGCTAGCTGGCTGGCTCTTTATATAATATATACATGCAGACATATACATGTATGTATATATAGGTACTTTCCTGGTGGTCCAGTGGCTGAGACTCCACGCTCTCCGTGCTGGGGGCCCTAGGTTCAATCCCTGGTCAGGGAACTAGATCTCACATGCTGTAGCTGAAGATCTTGCATGTCAAAAAGAAGATTGAAGATCCTGTGTGCTGCTACGAAGACCCGGTGTAGCCAAATGAATAACAGAACTTTAAAAAAATACACACACACATATATATACACATACACACACACACATATGGAACTTCCGTAGTGTTTTGCTCCTGTAAAATGAGGCTCTGTCACTTTCATCTGTGTCCCTTTCAATGCAGCGTGGCCACTTCTGTGTCACGGACGAGGAGGGCGGGGAAGAGCTGTCACCTGTCGGGTGATGTCAGTGGCAGGCTGGAGCACAGCTCAGCCTCTGTCCCTGGGTGCTGCTGCAGCCTCGAGCCGTTCTCCTAATGCAAACACAGAGCCTCTTTTCATATGAATGGTTTTATGTTTCCAGTTTGAGCTGCACTGTCTGGGCCCTGTTACACATGTCAGAGATGCTCAGTTGTTCGCGGGACACGTGAGGATCTGTAGGTCAGTGAGGTTATGTTACCTGCTGGCGGTCGTGCAGCACAAAGGGTGTGACGTGTATATAGCACGAAGCCTGACTCCAGACTAGAACCTGGGCCGCCCGACCTGGAAGCCGGTGCTCTCTCTTCTAAGGTGGGAGCTTTGTCACTGCTGTTGCCTGATTGGCCCGTCCTCACATTTCCTCTCCACAGCACTACCTGGCACACTGTCTTCCAAAGCTTGGATCTGTTTTCTCTCTGCCCTTTGGTGCCCAGAGCACAGGTGCAGCAGTGCCCAGCTGTCCCTTTTGTATTAGATTGGAAACCAGATTTGGAACCGAATTTCCAGTAAGGTCTGGCAAGGACCATTCAGTACCACTTCACGAATGTCGGTGTTTCCATAACTGTCCCTTAGATACGCAGGAGGCTGGGGGTGGTGCAGTGGTTAAAAGCTGTGGCCCAGATCTGACTCTCTGTGTGGCTCTGACAAAATGGAGAGCTAGTACGTACCTTGGTGGTTCAGAGAGAGGACTCACAGAGGGTGGACCTCGGCCATGGAGAAGGGGCCATGGACATGTCCCCTGCAGAGGTTGCCTGCAAAAGTGGCGAGTGAGTATTGGTAGAGGCTCTGAACACGTCTTCAGCATCATCTGCACAGGTGGGTTCAGAGGGTGGAATTGCAGCTTTCATGGAGGTAATTGTTCGTCATTTGTCTCAAGTCTGACCTTACAAATGTTAGCCAGTCCTCTTCCTTGCTGAGGTGGGTGTCCTTTGTCATCCCCACATACTGGGAAAGCCCCTCTGGCTGCAAGGAGCCTGTGACATGGTTGTCAAGATGTCTTTCCCCAGATCTTCCTGCATTTCTGCACTGACCATGAGTTTTCTCCAGGGTATTTGTCAAATTGTTAAAAACGGTCATCATTTACCCTCGTGTAAAGATTGAATTCTATAGAAAATAGAACTGAGCTCGTGTTTTGACACAACCCGAGCTTCAAGGAGCAGATGGAGAAGAAGAGCTCACCGTCTCAGCTCTTGTTCCCACTGGAAGCTGCTGTGAATTAGAGGGGCTGATAAAAGAAGATAAAGGACTGTTATTATCCCATTACTGAAGGGCTCAGACGGTACACACAGAAGGGCGCACAATGCAGGAGGCCCAGGTTCAATTCTTGGGTGGGGAAGAACCCCTGGAGAAGGAGATGGGAACCCACTCCAGTGTTCTTGCCTGGGATATCCCATGGACAGAGGAGCCTGGCGGGTTACAGCCCAGGGGGTCCTGAAGAGTCTGACAGGGTTTAGTGACCAGCACTGTCACTTTTTACTGATAAGGTACAGGGAGGAAAGGAGCTTGCCCAAGGTCATCCCTCCTGTAGGCGATGTGGCCAGCACAGTGTCCCCTGACTGCAGAGCACTGGTGACATTTTGGGGGCGTGGGTGTGTCTGGGGTTTTGTGGTTCTCTAGGTAGCTCTCACCCAGGTTTTCCCCCAGGGTCCGGAAGATCTTAAACCTGCGTGTGTTTGAGGATGAAAGTGGGAAACACTGGTCGAAGAGCGTGATGGACAAGCAGTACGAGGTGCTGTGCGTCAGCCAGTTCACCCTGCAGTGCGTCCTCAAGGGGAACAAGCCCGACTTCCACTTGGCCATGCCTGCAGAGCAGGCTGAGTCCTTCTACAAGGGCTTCCTGGAGCAGCTGCGCAAGGCCTACAGGCCGGAGCTCATCAAAGGTAGGTGGGGGCCACCAAGGGGTGGGGGGCGGGGGGCAGTGTCCCCAGGACATTTTCCAGCAGGGGACCAACAATCTGCAGATGGAACATTTCCTTTCCAGAAAGTTCGCCGTTTATGCTTATCACTTCTTTTTTTTTTTTAAATTGGGATATAATTGCTTTACAATGTTGTGTTAGTTTCTGCTGTACAACAACAATGAGTCAGCGACATGTGTATATATATGTGGGCTCCCAGGTGGCTCAGTGCGTAAAGAACCCACCTGCTAGTGCAGAGACGTAAGGCATGCGGGTTTGATCCCTGGGTGGGGAAGATCCGCTGGAGGAGGAAATGGCATCCCACTCCAGTATTCTTGACTGGAGAATCCCATGGACGGGGGAGCCTGGTGGGCCACAGTCCATGGGAGTCCAGTCGTACCTGACTGAAGCGACTTGGCACGCACACATACATATGTCCCCCTGCCTTTGACCCTCGTCCCACCCATTTAGGTCATCACAGAGCGCTGAGCTGAGCTCCCTTGTGCTATATAATAGTTCATTATTTTGTTAAAACTACATCGGAGCTGCTATCCCTGCCGCCGCTGTGTGCGTCCTCTGAAGGCCGCGTGGTACCGTTCACCCTTCTCCATGCTTCTGTTCTCATCTGAAGTGTGTCGCAGCCCAGCAGTGCCCAGGATGCAGGGTGTTTTGGTTGTTTACCCTGCCTGACAAGAGAAATAGAACTGCCAGCCACAGAGGGGCGTCACATGTCCTCTTAAATTTCTAGGAGCCATGTTAAAAAGAGGAAAAAGAAGCAAGCGAAACTAATGGTGCGACTGTTTCACGTGGTGTAGGACCCCCACCCCGCAGTCAGGGTGAAGAGCTCCTGACGAGAGTTCGCCCCTTCCTGCCTTGTACTGAGGCTTTCCTTCTCACTGTGCACCTCCATCCAGGCCCACCCCGTTTCCACTGCCCGGTGGCCGCGTGTGGCTCTCTGCTGTCGTGTGAGTAGTGTAGACTTAACTGCTGGTCATGAGAGATGCCAGCCAAGCTTCACTGACCAAGAGCGAGCCTAGAAAATGCCTGAGAAGACTGGGCCTGGTTTGTAGGAGAACTGAATCCAACATTATGAGTTTTCTTCTGAGGGCTCTTCACCTCTAGTCTGTTTTCATGTTTCAGGGGACGAGTTGCATTTAGACTATCCTAGCGTGCCTTTTGCTTCAGTTACTGGGAAAGTGTATTTAGCCTCCTTTGGTGATGAACCTCAGGGTGAGACTGTAGGATGACTGCTTCTGTGTCTGATCCACCACAACTGTGTCTGCTGTTGCTGTCAGCCTCCTGTAGACATTTAGTTGTTGTTAACAGTTAATTCTGTCGTTTTTCCTATTCTTTAACTTTTTCTCTCTGGATTAAACAAACTCAGGTCCCTTTTTCATTGGGCCTGTTTTAAACCATAAGTGATAAAAGTCATGACCTGACTCTGGAGTTCTGTAGTAGGACCCCACCTCAAGGGCCATCAGCTCCTCAGACTGGTCATGTTCAGAGAAGTTTTGTCCCAGCTCCTCACTGGTATTTCCTTTAATTTAAAATTTCCTCTTGTGTGACGTGTCCATTTGCCAAAAGGACGAGTGGGTTCCATGTAATCAGGACCCTCCCACCTTGAGTCAAGTCCCGCCCTTTACTTGGGTCCTGGTAGAGAAGGAATACATGTACCTTGTCTGGGAACATCCCAGTTTAGAATTCCATGGACAAGTCTGGTCGTGGACATCCACTGGGGTCCTCGTCCGTCACAGCTTTGCTACAAACAAGGTTCTTCCCCCAGTTAGCAGTTCAGTGCTTTGAATAATGATGTTTCTTTACTGAGCCAGGGATTAACTGCTGCCAGCATTATGTCGTCTGTCTGCCGTATAGAATCATCCCATTTCTGAGTAACCTCAGATGTGTTGGAGGCTGCACCAAGGTCCTTAGAAGGATGAGCACCAGGAATATCACAGAAGCACAAGAGAGAGCCCTTTCTCTGGGACATGGCTGATGGTTGTCAGGGAACGCACAGGTGAAAACAGGCCACTTTCATCTAAGCCCTTCAATGTGAGTGTTCCATATACTGTTAGCTGCTTTGTGTTCCTAAAAATAGCTCTTACTTTTTGAAAAGATGTGTATTTTGTCCAGGTCATTATGTGAAGTGCCTGAAGCAGTATTCTGTAAACACTCTAATTTTATAATGGGTCAGAATTTAAGTTCATGAGATATGATACATCAGATCATTTTGATGAAAAGCCAACATGGATGATGCCAGGGGTTTTCATCAGAATTTATTTTCAGCTCCTTTGGGCTTTCAGAGGCCATACAGTGATCTCCCATGCCTCGCTTGCTCTTCTATAGTGGAACAAAGTGCAGGGAGCATGTTTTACATGCTCACTGTCATTGGGTTAGTTTTGAGATTCTGGCTTTCACCTCTAATATGGAAAGTCCTCTGTGAGCTGAAGGAACATGAACTGCTAAATATATTTTTTTTCTTGAAAGATTTTCAGGGTCTCTTCAGTGACTTTAAGACAATATAGTTTAATTCAAAAATTAAAAAATTTAACCTCGACTCCAAGAAATTAAAGAGAAATTTCCAGTTCTCTTGAGATATAATTGACCTGTCACACTCTGTTAGGTTTAGTGCCTTGACATATGTATGTACTGTGAAATGACCACAACAAGTTTACATCCATCACCTCCCAGGTTTCATGTCTACATCCCTAAGAGCTAAGTGCCCAAAACATACCAACGTCTTCTAAGTTGCCTAATATCCTTTCCCCATGTAAAATACCCTGCCCTTCTAACCCTCCTGGCTAAATGTGACATGGTCTCAGGTTCCCAGAATATCAGCAAACACAATGCTTTTGCCCCTCTCTCCTTCATTCTTTGTTCACAAGATGAGTGTACTGTTCTGATTTCCTCTTACTACTGTGCCTTGATGGTTTGGATGTGTCTTCCTCCTCCCTGTTTTTGTGCCAGTTGGAAGCTGCCGCCGCCTCTGGAAAAGATCTTTCAGAGCCTAGCTCAGGCCTCTCTTTAAGCGCTGTGTTTGGTACCAGTGTTTCATCTTTAGCTTTTAGGCGTGATTCTACTGTCATTCTGTTTTAAGCTAATGGGTCAATAGACTTGTTTACAATGTGATATTTTCTACTAAATCCAGTATTTTCAGTAAAAACAAACAAAAAAAATACCATCTTCATCATGATTTTGCAGGTCAGGAATCTTGGAAGGGCTTGGCCGGCCACTTGTCCCAGACCCAGATCAGCCTGAGGGATTTCTTGGCTCAGACAATTAAGAATCCTGCTGCAATGCAGGAGACCCGGGTTCGATCCCTGGGTTGGGAAGAACCCCTGGAGGAGGGCATGACAACCCACTCAAGTATTCTTGCCTGGAGAATCCCATGGACAGAGGAGCCAGGTGGGCTGCAGTCCATGGGGTCACAAAGAGTTGGACACGACTGGGCAGCTAACACAGGGCCTGCCCTGCCTTCATGGTGGAAACCTGTGGTGGGGTTGATGCTGTCAGGTGCCAGCCGCAGTGTTGGCTGGGGCTGGGGATCTGCTCTCGGCATGGCCTCTGTGCATCTTGTTTCTGTACCCGCCCCACCCCCCCCATCTGATCTCCCTGGGCTCCCCACGTTGCTTGGCTTCTCTTAGCCCAGCTGTCTTGGAGTAGCTGGATTTCTGCAATGGTGCCTGGCTTCCCCGACCAGAAGGGGATGCTCCAGGGAGCAGGAAGTGGAAGCCCAGCCCCACAGACTGGCCTGGAAAGTGGCCCGTGTCATGCCCCACATGCTGTTGGTCAGGGCAGTTTCTCAGCCACCCAGATTCTGGGGGAAGAGTGGAGACCCGCCTGCATTGGAAGGAACGTCAGAGTTTGTGACTATTTTTCATCCTCCGCAGTTCACACCTCTGCTGTTTTCAGAGGGTTTTTCTCATCCTCTGCCTTCCCTTCAAATACTTGCTTTAGAGGGAAAAACCCAGCCCACAAATCCTCAGTCCTCCCTTCTCTTGCAGACCACACCCGAGGCTGAAGGTGCTTCATGGACACCCCCAACCTGAGTGAGCTTCAGGATGCTGAGTTCCCATGTGGCCCCCAGCAATCCCACCCCACCCCCAACCCAGGAACCTCCATCCTTCAGATGAACGCTGAAAGTACCGCTTAGGCGGGTGTTCTTAACCACTCTCAGAGTTGAGTTCTGAGCATGTGTTGCTTTTATAGTTAGGAAACAAAAATAAATGTGATACCAGAATGGAACAGTTGAAAAGAGGTATCTCCACTCTCCAGCATCTTTTTCCCACTCTCAGCCGTTTTGTGCTCAGTCCAGGAAAGCACTTACCTGTCAGCTTTGTTCAGCAAATCAGAAGCTTGCACAGGATTAAAAAGAGTTACCTGTGTATTCCATGCAGGTCTGATCCATGGTGGGCGGCAGAGAGCTAGAGGAATGTGGAAGCCTGTTTAAGGAGTGCAGGAGATTTCTGACTGCCCCCCCTTACCCCCCACCCCGACTCTTATTCCCTCTGGGCACATCCCAGCCCCAACAGGTTCATCTTGCAGAGAAAGTGCCCGAAGGAGGAAGACCATGTCGAGTCTTTGCTTGGTGGTTAGGGTTTAATTTTTTATGGGTTTGCTTAATTTTCTTTTCTTTTTACTATTAATACTTAAAACATTTTCACCACATGAGTGAACTTTCAGTGGAAGCCTGTGTTACATACTTTGGCCAGTGTTTTGATGCCAGAGGCATTACTATTCATGTAAATCTAGGAATTCTTGATGGGGGAATCACATCTTTGTTGAGATCTGAATCTGTAGACCTGGAGACTGTGAAGTTTTTTAAATTCTTCCTGCTTCGCCTGCTGAAAGATTCAAACTTTTCCTTTCATGCTGAGTCATTTCCTGTCTTTGGATGGTGACAAGGGTGAAAGGAGCTTCTTTCCACCTGTACCTGTGTCTTATGTTTTTTTAAATTGCCTTTAGGGACTTCCCTGGTGGTAAAGTGGCTAAGACTCTGCGCACCCAATGCAGGGGGCCTGAATTTGACCCCGGGTCAGGGAACTAGATCTCATGTGCCACCACTGAAAGTTCATATGCCACTACTAAATATCTTGCATGATGCAAGGAAGGTCAAAGATCCTGCGTACTGTAACTAAGACCTGGTGCAGCCAAATCAACACATACATACACACATAGATATATATATAAAAAAATGAGTGACCAGTTTTCTTGCATGGTGATTTGCTGGACTCTGGGCCAGTGCCCTGCCTGTACTCACATGCATGCTCCTTGTGGTGGCTGGTCATCCTGAAAGACACCAGGCCACAGAGAGGCAGGGCGTGGCTTCCCGGTGGAGGTGGGCAGGCTGTCAGGCATTGACATTAGGGGCGTGGACATCAGCCTTTGTTGGTACATGGAGTGCTGTGGTTTGGGGCCAGTAGGGCCCTTGGACCCCGTGGGGTTAGCTCCGGTGGGGAGTGTTCCTGCTGGAAACATGTGGGACTTATATTTGAGAGCAACCTGATTATATCACCACTGGAGCCCAGATGTAGTTTTGTAGATAAGTTCCTGCCTTTTGACATTATTATTATTTTTTTAATGTTTTTATTTTTCCTAACCATTGTAATTTTTCTTGGCGGCTTTATTCTGTGAGCTGGACTGGGAAAAAAAAATTACCATTTTAAGACCTCTTGAAACATGTCTTTGGATTTATTGTCCATACAAGTGGAAAGGCACACAATAGTTTTGTTCTTAACTGAAGAAAAACAGGCAAAGAAAATAAATTTCTTGCTACTTAGAATGATAAACGGAGTGAAGCATATGCTATATATCCTGGCAACAGAAACTCAAGGTCGGAAATAATTCCTTTTCTCCTGAGCCTTCCTTCAGCTTCCCTGAGGAGAGCAGCGGCTGAAAGTTGCTCCTAATTGTAGCCATAATTTTTAGCCTGCAATTAAACACATGATTTCCTCCCCAGCTGATGTCTTTTTAGCTTTCCTGACAGGGGTAGCACAAAAGCTCTGTGGATCTGAATGGCCTCTTTAATCTAAGCGGAGGCCAAAGGAAGCCACCGTCATCCGAGCACAACTGGCTGCCCAACGGGAACTAGATCCATGTCGCCTCTAAAAATGGCGAGCAGCTTGGCTTCGCTTAGTCATGCGCACCACTGCCCGAGCCTGTTCTGCCAGGACCCTCTGTGAGGTCACGGATCATTGGAGGGGCCCCTTGCTGCTGCGGCAGGTCTGGTGTCCGGGGGCCCCAGGGCTGAGCCACTTTGGAGGGGGGAGCCCCGAGGGGCTCCTGGGCTGCCCTTCTCCTTGGCCTGTCCCCCAGAGGTTGTCCATCCTGTGAAGGGTACTCCCTGTGAAGCGAGGGCCCCTCCCCAGGGGACTGTGGGGAGCACCGGAGTGAAGAACCAAGCAGGTGTCCCTCCTCCACGTCTTGAGAGCCCGTCTGAGCTGCGGTGCACCGTGACCCCCAGGGATGGGCAGGCAGTCGTGGTCCCTCAGACCGTGATGCTGAGAGCAGACCCTGACTGCACACAGGAGCACTCCCTTGCTCCTTGAACTTGCATCTCAATCTCGGTCCTCTTGCTGGTCTCCCTGAGTTGCAGGAGGGACGCAGAGGCCTCAGAGCTGGCTGGGGCCCCGAGTCCTGTGGCCCTTCAAGTCGTATGCCCTGCAGAGCGTCCTCCAGGGAGCCCCTCTCACTCTCTCTGTATCCTCTAAGGAGGGGCTGGGGACCTCTCTCCCTTCTCTGGCCTCCAGGGTCAGGATTCCTCAAGGTCAAACAGTGATGCATCATCAGCACCCTGTGCCCATCTGTCCCCCAATGAGACCCTAGGTTGTAAACACTGGACTGTCTGCCCCAAAGTGGAATTCCAGAGTTGTGGTGTTGGTTCAACTTGAACTTTACCAAATTCTTTGCCCTCCAAAGTGTTCGTGCATTTCATGTCCTCATGGCTTCATAGTCCTGTTAACCTATGATTTCCCTGGCCCACCCACTTGCCGGGGTTGTAGGGCACGCAGGGCCCCTCTGCTGTGTGTGGTCTTGTGTTTTCCTTATTAGGGGGCTGGCCGGTCCTGCTCCCAGGTTTCTGATTGCACTGATGGCAGAGAGCATTAACCTGAGGTCTCCACCTCTTGTGATGGCTGCCATTGCTCTTACAGATGGCAAGTTCGGCGCCTACATGCAAGTTCACATTCAGAACGACGGGCCTGTGACCATAGAACTGGAATCTCCAGCCCCTGGTGCTGCTGCCTCCGATCCGAAGCAGGTAAGCCCAGAATTGGACTGGTCAGTCTTCTGGGAGCCGGGGACACCTTCTGGCTTTGATTTAGTTCTTGGAGCTTGTCTCTGTCTGGGGTGGAGACAACTCTTCATTGCAGGAACCTAGGGTTTTGTTTTCTAACATCTGTTCCCAAGAACACACCTATTGCCGCGCATCTCCTCCGTGCTATGGCCTGGCCGCCTCCTGACTCAGAATCCATGGCACTGCCCAGTCCCTCCTCCAGGCTGCTCCTGGGTGAGGTGCTGTGGCACCTGCTGGCCACTGGGTGGCAGCAGCGGAGTGACATAGCTCCTCTTGTCCGCGGCTCCGGTGCCCAAGTGTGGACTGTGTGTGGAGTGGGTTTATCCCAGGTGTGGGTACATGTGCTACCGGAGGTTCTTTCTGAATCCTGTTTCCTAAAGCAACGTCTGACCTGGATTTGCTGCCAACTCTGTCAGCCTTCAGAAAAATTTAATTCAAACAGAAAAAGGAAATCTGTGCTAGCCCTTGTGTGCTGTGGGCTTCTGGTAGGTGCTTAGCGCTTCTGAAGGCTGTGATTAACGCAGCCACTTAGTGACCTTCGAGAGGCAGGTGGGCAGGAGGTGTGAGAGCTAGGGAGGCAGTGCCATCTTCCTCCCCTGCCTCTAGGATGCCATGAAGGGAAGGCTGCTGGGGCTGGGCGGAGCATTATATCAACCTGAAGCTCTGTGCCCTGTCCAGAGTCACCATTTCTAAGGGGAACAGAGCCTTTCTTTCTCGTTACTGATTTTTGGTGGGCAGGTATGCTCGATACCTGCTAGCCTTAGTCCAAGCTGCTGGTTCTCAGCCCCGGACATGCTGCAGAGTAACTTGAGAAGTCAACATTCCCACTGCCTGGCTGCACCCAGACCAATGACACAGATTCTCCGGGGTGGGGTCAGAGGATTTTCTGGTCCTAGCCACGACTAGGACCACGAGTGTGAGCTGCAGAGGGAGGGACCCGTACCCTGGCCTATGCCTTGGTAGAGTCTGTTACCTCAGACATCTAAGGGCTGGCCAGATCACCTGCAGACAAAATATCAGACTTCTTGCTCAAAAAGCAGGAAAAGGTGCCTGTAAAGTTACTACAAAGGTCCAAGTATGGATGTGAGAGTTGGACCATAAAGAAAGCTGAGTGCCAAAGAACTGATGCTTTTGAACTGTGGTGTTGGAGAAGACTCTTGAGAGTCCCTTGGACTGCACGGAGACCCAACCAGTCCATCCTAAAGGAGATCAGTCCTGAATATTCATTGGAAGTATTGATGCTGAAGCTCCAATACTTTGGCCACCTGATGTGAAGAACTGACTCCTTGGAAAAGACCCTGATGCTGGGAAAGATTGAAGGTGGGAGGGGAAGGGGATGACAGAGGTGAGGTGGTTGGATGGCATCACCAACTCAATGGACATGAATTTGAGTAAGCTCCAGGAGTTGGTGATGGACAGGGAAGCCTGGTGTGCTGCAGTCCATGGGGTCACAAAGAGTTGGACACAACTGAGTGACTGAACTGAACTGAAAGTTACTACAGTGTAAAGCTTTTTGCTTTCATCCATGGTCTCTGGACTTACTGTGCTTTTTATTTGCTATTTAATACCATTCTAACAAAAAACAGATTAAAAATTTATATTATTAACATGAATTTATCATTTTTCTTTATACTGTCCAAACCATTAAAAAAATATTTTGTTGAAGTGTAGGTGATTTACCAGTATAGTTAATTTTTGCTCTACAGCATAGTGATTCACCTTTACATGTGTGTGTGTGTGTGTGTATATTGTTTTCCGTTCTCTTTTCCATTATGGTTTTTTTTTATAGGATATTGAGTATAGTTCTTGTGCTATACAGTAGGACCTTGTTGTTTATTCATTCTGTATATGATAGTTTGCATCTGCTGACCCCAAATACCTCCTCCATCCCTCCTCCACTTCCCTCTCTCTTAGCAACCACAAGTCTGTTCTCTATGTCTGTGAGTCTGTCTGTTTCATAAGTAAGTTCATTTGTGCTATATTTTAGATTCCACATACAAGGGATGTTATGTGGTATTTGGCAATAAGGAGTTTGTGATTTGAGCCACAGTCAGCTTCCGGTTTTGTTTTTGCTGATTGTATAGAGCTTCTCTTTGCTGTCTTTGGCTGCAAAGAATATAATCAATCTGATTTTGGTGTTGACCATCTGGTGATATCCAAATGTAGAGTCTTCTCTCGTGTTGTTGGAAGAGGGTGTTTGCTATGACCAGTGCGTTCTCTTGGTAAAACTCTATTAGCTTTTGCCTTGCTTCATTCTGTACTCCAAGGCCAAATTTGCCTGTTACTCCAGGTGTTTCTTGCCTTCCAACTTTTGCATTCCAGTCCCCTATAATGAAAAGGACATCCTTTTTTGGTGTTAGTTCTAGAAGGTCTTGTAGGTCTTCATAGAACCATTCAACTTCATCTTCTTCAGCGTTACTGGTTGGAGCATAGGCTTGGATTACCATGATACTGAGTGGTTTGCCTTGAAAACGTACAGAGATCATTCTGTCATTTTTGAGACTGCATCCAAGTACTGCATTTTGGACTCTTTTGTTGACCATGATGGCAACTCCATTTCTTCTACTGAATTCCTCCTGCTCAGAGTAGTAGATATAATGGTCATCTGAGTTAAGTTCACCCATTCCAGTCCATTTCAGTTCACTGATTCCTAGAATGTTGACATTCACTCTTGTCATCTCCTGTTTGACCACTTCCAATTTGCCTTGATTCATGGACCTAACATTCCAGGTTCCTATGCAGTATTGCTCTTTACAGCATTGTACCTTGCTTTTATCACCAGTCACATCCACAACTGGATGTTGTTTTTGCTTTGACTCCATCCCTTCATTCTTTCTGGAGTTATTTCTCCACTGATCTCCTGTATCATATTGGGCATCTACCGACCTGGGGAGTTCATCTTTCGGTGTCCTATCTCTTTGCCCTTTTATACTGTTCATGGGGTTCTCAAGGCAAGACTATTGAAGTGGTTTGCCATTTCTTTCTCCAATGGACCACAATCTGTCAGACTTCTCCACCATGACCTGACCGTCTTGAGTGACCCCATACAGCATGGCTTAGTTTTGTTGAGTTAAACGAGGCTTTGGTCCATGTGATCCTTATTGCCAAATTCAGACTTAAATTGAAGAAAGTAGGGAAAACCACTAGACCATTCAGGTATGACCTAAATCAAATCTCTTATGATTATACAGTGGAAGTGAAAAATAGATTTAAGGGACTAGATCTGATACACAGAGTGCCTGATGAACTATGGACAGAGGTTCGTGACATTGTACAGGAGACAGGGATCAAGACCATCCCCAAGAAAAAGAAATGCAAAAAAGCAAAATGGCTGTCTGAAGAGGCCTTACAAATAGCTGTGAAAAGAAGAGAAGTGAAAAGCAAAGGAGAAAAAGAAAGATATTCCCATCTGAATGCAGAGTTCCAAAGAATAGCAAGGAGAGATAAAAAAGCCTTCCTCAGCAATTAATGCAAAGAAATAGAGGAAGACAACAGAATGGGAAAGACCAGCGATCTCTTCAAGAAAATTAGAGATACCAAGGGAACATTTCATGCAAAGATGGGCTTGATAAAGGACAGAAATGGTATGGATCTAACAGAAGCAGAAGATATTAAGAAGAGGTGGCAAAAATACACAGAAGAACTGTACAAAAAAGATCTTCACGACCCAAATAATCACAATGGTGTGACCACTCACCTAGAGCCAGACATCCTGGAATGTGAAGTCAAGTGAGCCTTAGAAAGCATCACTACAAACAAAGCTAATGGAGGTGATGGAATTCCAGTTGAGCTATTTCAAATCCTAAAAGATGATATTGTGAAGGTGTTGCACTCATTATGCCAGCAAATTTGGAAAACTCAGCAGTGGTCACAGGACTGGAAAAGGTCAGTTTTCATTCTAGTTCCAGAGAAAGGCAATGCCAAAGAATGCTCGAACTACCTAACTCATCTCATACGCTAGTAAAGTGATGCTCAAAATTCTCCAAGCCAGGCTTCAGCAATACATGAACCGTGAACTTCCAGATGTTCAAGCTGGTTTTAGAGAAGGCAGAGGAACCAGAGATCAAATTGCCAACATCCGCTGGATCATTGAAAAAGCAAGAGAGTTCCAGAAAACCATCTATTTCTGCTTTATTGACTATGCCAAAGCCTTTGACTGTGTGGATCACAATAAACTGTGGAAAATTCTGAAAGAGAAGGGACTACCAGACCATCTGACCTGTCTCTTGAGAAACCTGTCTGCAGGTCAGGAAGTAACAGTTAGAACTGGACATGGAACAACAGACTGGTTCCAAATAGGAAAAGGAGTACGTCAAGGCTGTACATTGTCACCCTGCTTATTTAATTTATATGCAGAGTACATCACGAGAAACGCTGGGCTGGAAGAAGCACAAGCTGGAATTAAGATTGCCGGGAGAAATATCGATAACCTCAGATACGCAGATGACACCACTCTTATGGCAGAAAGTGAAGAGGAACTAAAAATCCAGAGTGAAGTAAGCCAGAAGGAAAAACAACAATACAGTATACTAACGCATATATATGGAATTTAGAAAGACGGTAACGAGAACCCAGCATGCGAGACAGCAAAAGGAACACAGATGTATAGAACAGACTCATGGACTCTGTGGATGAGGGCAAGGGTGGGATGATATGGGAGAATGGCATTGAAACATGTTAATTATCATATGTGTAATCAATCGCCAGCCCAGGATTGATGCTCGGGGCTGGTGCACCAAGATTTCCCAGGGGGAGGGAGTTGGGAAGGAGGAGGGAGGGGGGTTCTGGAGGGGGAGCATGTGTAGACCCATGGCAGTTTCATGTCATTGTATGGCAAAACTAATAAAAAAAAATATGGATATCTTAAAAAACAACCAAAAAAAATATAAAAAAATAAAAAGCCTCTTGATGAAAGTGAAAGAGAAGAGTGAAAAAGTTGGCTTAAAGCTCAACATTCATAAAACTAAGATCATGTCATCTGGTCCCATCACTTCATGGGAAATAGATGGGGAAACAGTGGAAACAGTGTCAAACTTTATTTTTCTGGGTTCCAAAATCACTGCAGATGGTGACTGCAGCCATGAAATTAAAAGACACTTACTCCTTGGAAGGAAGGTTATGACCAATCTAGATAGCATATTGAAAAGCAGAGACATTACTTTGCCAACAAAGGTCTGTCTAGTCAAGGCTTTGGTTTTTCCAGTAGTCATGTATGGATGTGAGAGTTGGACAGTGAAGAAAGCTGAGTGCTGAAGAATTGATGCTTTTGAACTGTGGTGTTGGAGAAGACTCTTGAGAGTCCCTTGCACTGCAAGGAGATCCAGCCAGTCCATCCTAAGGGAGATCACTCCTGGGTGTTCGCTGGAAGGACTGAGGTTGAAACTGAAACTCCAATACTTTGGCCACCTCATGCAAAGAGTTGACTTATTGGAAAAGACCCTAATGCTGGGAAGGATTGGGGGCAGGAGGAGAAGGGGAAGACAGAGGATGAGAAGGCTGGATGGTATCACCGACTCGATGGACCTGGGTTTGGGTGGACTCTGGGAGTTGGTGATGGACAGGGAGGCCTGGCATGCTGTGATTCGTGGGGTCGCAAACAGTCAGACACGACTGAGCGACTGAACTAAACTGAACTGAACTATATGGTATTTGTCTTTCTCTCTCTGACTTACTTCACTTAGTATGATAATCTCCAGGTCCATTCATGTTGCTGCAGATGGCATGATTTCATTCTTTTTTAATGGCTGAGTAATACTCTATTACATATATATGTACCAGTTCTTCTTTATCCATTCCTCTGTCAATGGACATTTAGGTTGCTTCCAGGTCTTGGTTATTGTGAATATTCAATGCTGCTGTGAGCACTGGGGTGAACATATCTTCTTGAATTACAGTTTCCTCCAGATGCATGCCCCAGAGTAAGGCTGCTGGATCATGTGTTAACTCTATTTTTCATTTTTTGAGGAACCTTCACACTGTTCTCCATAGTGGCTGTACCAACCTATATTCCCAACAGCAATGTAGGAGGATTCCCTAGTCTCCACACCCTCTCCAGCATTTATTGTTGGAGATTTTTTGAGATGGCTGTTCTAACTGGCCTGAGGTGATACCTCACTGGACTGTTCATTTACATTTCTCTAATAATTGGCAGTGCTGGGCATCTTTTCATGTGTCTGTTGTCTCATGGAGCATCCTTGGCCTTTTTAGATATAAAATGTAATATTACAATGTCACAGTAATAAAAACAGATGGTGCTGGCCGAGCAAGAGAGAAACTGATCACTGAGGAGATGAGAGGCCTGAAAGGGAGCGTGATTGTTGATGAGAAGTTTGGTTTGTAATAAAGATGGTGTTTCAGATCAGGTCAAGAAGTGAGTTCTCATCAAAGGTGTTATGAGAACTGGCTGGTTAGTTTTAAAAATTGAACACAGTGGAGATCTTTGAACTTACGTGGAAAACACAGCAGCTCTGCTATTATATGAAACAAATACATCTCCAAAGAATACATGCAATGTGATTCCAGTTATGTAAACCTAAGACCATCGGTTGGTATGTAACTCATTTATCTGTCTTCCACTCTCTGGATCTGCTGTCTCTAATACATTGTGGTACAGAGAAGATTTATCTGTTTTTAAAAAATTGAGGGACTTCTCTGCCAGTCTAGGGGTTAAGAATCCACTTTGTGATGCAAGGGATGTGGGTTTGATCCCTGGTCGGGGAACCAAGATCCCATGTGCCATGGACAAGTGCATGCCAAGTTGCTTCAGTTGTGTCCAGTTCCTTGAGACCCTGTGAACCGTAGCCCTCCAGGCTCCTCTCTCTCTCTGAGTTTTCCAGACAAGAATACTGAAGTGGGTTGCCATGCCCTCCTCCAGGGGATCTCCCTGACCAGGGTTAAACCCACGTCTCTTGTGTCTCCTGCACTGGCACATTCTTCACCACCTGGGAAGATCAGTTTAACTTATAAGGGGCTTCTAATAATGTGAGAGGTAATCAGCTCAATAGCCAAGTAGTCTGCTTGTTTACAAGTTGGCCAGACCTGGATTCATAAACTTTTAATGTGCCTTCTCTCTGTGCCTAGTAGCTCTGCTTTTCTTTCTAGATGTTTCTTTTGTTTTTTCTTTAAAGGAAGTGTTGAACTATATATAAAAGAAGACAGCTAATGAGAACCTGTTGTGTAGCACAGGGTACTCTACTCAATACTCTGTAATGGCCTAGATGGGAAAAGAATCTAATAAAAGGAAGAGTGGGTATATGTGTATGTATAACTGATTCACTTTGATGTACACTTGAAAGTAACACAACTTTGTAAATCAACTATATACCAATAAAAATTGGAAAAAAAAGAAGTGTTGAGAATATTGTTGTTTTTCTTTTTTTTGAAAATATATAAAACTAAATCTCACTTGTGAAAGATGAAATTATTCCACCTGAAGGAGGATTTTAGCAGATTATCATTGTTAACAGAAACACAGTTGAGAACTAACAGTGTCTGAGCTTTGTATCCATGCTTGTGACCCTCAAGCACCGCAAGAGGGGGGAAGCTCGATTCTCTCTTGACTGACTTGCTTAAGGTCATGGGACGTGGCTATTAAGTAAGTGAACTAGGTTCCAACAGAAGACAATCTTTCAGGTCATCCTGTCTCAGGTTTCTTCTGACGGAACTTCCTTAACTACCATCTTTCTGATCTATAACATGAAATCTGTTAAAAGAAATGAAGCCGCAACACCTCTCAGATCAGTGGGTGGAACTTGGTCCTCCAGGAGTCAGCTGATCTAGAAATGGGTTCGTATCCTTGCCATTGAGCTTCAGTTCACTTGTTGCACTGAGATTTACAGGTCTGTGTGTTCCTCTTTTCCCTGAACATTAGATGGTGTTGACTAGAATCCCTTGATACAGGCTTGCAAAGCCATCCTTCAGGGCTTACTCATCCTGTTGTGTTTCTCCAGGTTCTGGGAATCACTGGCCCGTCTCCAGAGCCTGTGTGTGTCACAGTTAGAAGCATGGTTTGTGTTTGACAGGTGGGAAACAATTTTGTTGAGTGGAAGGTTAGAGGTTAGCTTCATAAGGGAAACATATGGAAGTAAAAGTGTCTTACAATGTTAACCTCCTTTTTTGACCATTAATTGATATTAACAGTGTCTTTTTGGTACGGTTACGTTATCTATTTTATTGATAGAGGTATAGTTGATATATGATGTTAATTTCAGGTATACAACATAGCAGTTTGACATTTAAATACATTACTAAATGATCACTGTGATAATTCTAGTAACCATCTGTCACCATACAAAATTACAGTATCATTGACTGTATTCCTTACTCTGTAAATTATGTTTCTGTGGCTTAGTTATTTTATAATTGGGAATTAGTTCCTTGGTCTTCTTCACTTCCTTTTCCTGCCTCCCTCCTTTTCTGGCAACTACCAGTTTGTTCTCTGTATCTGCGAATCTGTTTCTGTTTTGCTTTGTTTGTGTTTTAGATTCCACATATAAGTTAAATCATGTGGTATTTGTCTTTCTCTGCCTGACTTATTTCACTTAGCATGATAACATCTAGATCCATTCATGTTGTTGGAAATGGCAAGATTTCATTCTTTTTTTATGGCTGATTAATATCCCATTGTGTATTTATAACCACATCGTCTTTATTCATTCATATATTGATGGGCACTTGGGTTGCTTCCATATCTTGCCTATTGTAAATGATACTGCAGTGAACATAGAGGTGCATATATCTCTTTCAATTAGTGTTTTGTTTTCTTTGGGTATATATTCTGAAGTGAAATTGCTGGATCTTATGGTAGTTCTGTTAATTTTTTGAGACATCTCCAAACTATTTTCCATAGTGACCGCACCAATTTACATCCCCACCAAGAGTGCATGAGGGCTCCCTTTTGGCAACACTTATATGGTCAGTTCATCTATGACAAAGGAAGCAGGTAGATAAAGTAGGAAATGTCTCTTCAATAAATGACATTAGGAAGACTGGACAGCTATATATAAAAGAATGAAACTAGCCCATTTTCTTATACCTCCATAAACTCAGTAAACTCAAAATGGGTTAAAGACTTAATCATAAACTGTAAAAGTAGAAGAAAATAGGCAGAACATACATTGACATTGATCTTAGCAATATATTTTTGGATCTTTTTCCTTAGGCAAGGGCAACAAAAGCAAAAATAAGCAAATTGGCCTGTACTAACTAGAAAGCTTTTACATGGTGAAGGAAACTGTCAGCAAAATGAAAAGGCCACCTGCTGAATGGGAGGAGAATTTACAAATGACATACCTGATAAACGATTAATATCCAGATTCTATACAGAAATTATACAACTCAATATCTGCGAAATAGTTGATTAAAAAGTAGGCAGAGGACCTGAACTGACACTTTTCCAAAGAAGATATCCAGATGGCCAATAGACGTATTAAAAGATGCTCCACACCACTAGTCATCAGAGAAATGCAAATCATAACCACAATGAGGCATCACCTCATACCTGTCAGAATGGCTGTCATCAGAAAGCAAATAACTAGCTTTGGCACATTACTAGTTTAAGAGTAATTATGAGTTGGGATATGAATAAACGTTTATGGACCATGTTTCCATATTTTGACTTAATTTGTAATTTAAAGTTATTTCAAAGCATGTTTTTGGTTATTAATTTGTTTCACTATATTTTGATATTCCACTTAAATTTAATTTCAGTAACTACAGAACAGGAACTGAGTCTTAGGGTCTGTAGCATAGTCTAGAAAATGTGGATCCATTGGGAATGCTTCCTTCTTAATATTTTGTTTTTTCAAGTCAGGTCATGCACTGTCAAGTTAATCTAGATCCAGACTGCTTCCATCACCATTGAATTGACATGAGTGCTTTAGTGAACTAGTGAGTTAATCGCAGCCCATTCCAACCACTGATACAAATGCTTGAGAAGTAGCTTTATCTGTGCTCTTTCAATGAGCATAGTCATTGCTGTTTATTGCAAAGGTTAGTCACTTTTAATTATGGCAATTTTTCTGAAATTTACGTTTTTAAAATATGATGCCATAGAAAATTTTGAGCTTACATAAATAGGATAGTGTGACAAATCCCCATGTATTCAGCATCCTGCATCAGTGGCTATCATCCATCACAGAGAATTCACACCTCACGGGTGTCCCTGTGCGTGGCCAGCTGTGGGCAGTGCTGATTGAAGGTCCAGCCTGGAGAGCCATGTGGGCAGAGCACACATCTGGGGGGAGAGGGTGGGGACCAAAGAGAACAGGTCATTGAGTGGCTGTATTCTTCCCTTGTTTGAAGGGCATTTAGTTAAAAAATTTTTTTCCCTAACACAAATGGGCAGTGTGTTAGTATACACACTTATATGTAAATTTCTTCCTGATTGTGTATTTCTGTAGGACGATGGAGGAAATGTGTACGTATGAGAGCACTTGCATACTTTCATCCTCCCCATGAACATATCATAACCTGCTACATTTTAGAAATTCCTTGCTCTTTTCTTTGAAGTTCTAGGTTAATTATTCTCTGAATGGAAGTATCTTTATTGGGACTGTCTTAAGAAATGCTAGGGACTTCCAGGGTGGTCCATTGGCTATGACTCCATGCTCCCTATGCAGGGGGCCCAAGTTCGATTTCTGGTCAGGGAACTAGATCCCACATGCTACAACTAAAGAGACTGCATATGATAACTAAGACCCAGCCAAATAAATAAGTAAAAGAAATGCTGCCTGCCACAGGAGACACTCAGAAATCGCTGTAGCTTCACACAGTAAAAGTTACTAGCACCAAAGCACAGACCAGGTTGGTAGGGGTCTACTCCGTTTGCAGACTCAGGGACCCAGGCTTCCCCAGCTTATAACACTGGCCTCCTGGACAAATAGATGGGGAAACAGTGGCTCACTTTATTTTTTGGGGCTCCAAAATCACTGCAGATGGTGATTGCAGCCATGAAATTAAAAGATGCTTACTCCTTGGAAGGAAAGTTATGACCAACCTAGACAGAAT
Source organism: Antilocapra americana (assembly GCA_007570785.1). NCBI lineage: Eukaryota > Metazoa > Chordata > Mammalia > Artiodactyla > Antilocapridae > Antilocapra > Antilocapra americana. Next base: position 4,879,809 of record ML663575.1, on the reverse strand, counting down.
ATTGAAAAGCAGAGACATTACTTTGTCAACAAAGGTCCGTCTAGTCAAGGCTATAGTCTTTCCAGTGGTCATGTATGGATGTGAGAAGTGGACTATAAAAAAAGCTGAGCGCCGAAGAATTGATGCTTTTGAACTGTGGGTTGGAGAAGACTCTTGAGAGCCCCTTGCACTGCAAGGAGATCCAACCAGTCCATCCTAAAGGAGATCAGTCCTGGGTGTTCACTGGAAGGACTGATGTTGAAGCTGAAACTCCAATACTTTGGCCACCTGATGTGAAGAGCTGACTCATTTGAAAAAAACCCTGATTCTGGGAAACATTGAGGGCAGAAGGAGAAGGGGAAGACAGAGGATGAGATGGCTGGATGGCCTCACCGACTCAATGGCCATGTGTTTGGGTGGACTCCGGGAGTTGGTGATGGACAGGGAGGCCTGGCGTGCTGCAGTTCATGAGGTTGCGAAGAGTGAGACATGACTGAGCGACTGAACTGAGCTGAACCTGGGCAGGAGGAGAGAGGGATGGAGACCCCTTATCAGCAGTCGCTGGTCCCCTCTGCTCACGTGTCTCTTGGGACCACTCACTTCGTGGGGGTGCGCTCAGATGTTGGGTGAGCACCATAACTGCACCCGTCCTCTAGCCCTCAAGGAAGGGGACTTTGTATATCTGACCACCCTTAAGCTCCAGCTCCATGTTTGCCCATCCAGACACTTAAAAGTCTTCACCACCACCCCCTGCGCTTAAGGGAAAGGAGGTTTGAAATCAAACCTAGACTCTCCTTGTGTCTCAGGTCCCTCCTTAACTTTGGCCCTTCAACCTGGGTCCTATGTAAAGAGAGATAATTAAATAAAAATAATTAAATTTTAAGGATAGTTGATTTATAGTGTCGTGTTGATTTCTGCTATACAGCAGAACCTTGTTGTCCATCAATTCTGTATATTATAATCAGCTAATCCCAAACTCCCATTCCATCACTCCCTCACCCCACTCTCCCTTGGCAGCCATAAGTCTATTCTCTGTGTCTGGGAGTTTGTTTTGTAGATAAGTTTGTTTGTGTCCTATTTTAGATTCCACATGTAAGTGAAATGTGATATTTGTCTTTCTTTCTCCGGCTTACTTCACTTGGTATGATCATCTCTAGGTCCATCCATATTGCTGCAGATGGAATTATTTCATTCTTTTTTATGGCCGAGTAGTATTCCATTGCTATTTATACTAAATTTCTAATAATGAAATGCTTGTCATGCTTTATGTCTTTGCCCACCTCTGTCATTGTATGCAGTGACATCTCAGATTAGATAGGAATAGAGGTCCAATTGTACCCCCTTCTCCTTTTTTGGTTCTTCTTGTTGTTCAGTCATTAAGTCATGTCCAGCTCTTTGTGACCCCATGGACTGCAGCACACCTGGTTTCCCTGTCCTTTACTATCTTGCAGAGTTTGCTCAAACTCATGTCCATTGGGTCATTGATGCCATCCAACAGTCTCATCCTCTGTTGGCCCCCTTCTCTTCCTGCCTTCAGTTTTCCCCGGCATCAGGGTCTTTTCCAATGAGTTGGCTCTTTGCATCTGGTGGACAAAATATTGGAGCTTCAGCTTCAGCATCAGTCCTTCCAAATATTCAGGGTTGATTTTCTTTAGAATTGACTGGTTTGATCTCCTTCCAAGGGACTCTCAAAAGTCTTCCCCAGCACTGCAACTCAAAAGCATCAGTTCTTCGGTGCTCAGCCTTCTTTATGGTCCAACCTCTCATCTGTACAGTAATGCATCCAACTACTGGAAAAACTATGGCTTTGACTAGACGGGACCTTTGTCAGCAAATTGATGTCTCTGCTTTTTAATATGCTGTCTAGGTTGGTCATAGCTTTTCTTCCAAGGAGCAGGCGTCTTTTAATTTCATGGTTGCAGTCACTATTGGCAGTGATTTTGGAGACCCAAGAAAATAAAATCTAGCCACTGCTTCCATTTTTCCTCCTCTATTTGCCATGAGGTGATGGGCCCAGATGTCATGATATTAGTTTTTTGTATGTCGAGTTTTAAGCCAACTTTTTCACTCTCCTCTTTCACCCTCATCAAGAAGCTCTTTAGTTCTTCTTCACTTTCTGCCGTTAAGATTGATGTCATCTGCATATCTGAGATTGTCGATATTTCTCTGAGCAATCTTGATTCCAGCCTGTGATTCATGCCCTTTTTTTGGCTCTACTTTCCCTTTAAACAGATGTAAAACAACTGTCTGGTCACTACTTTCTTATCACATGGCTGAACTGATACAGCTGCTTCAGATAGTACATTGTAGCTCAGGGAGGCTAAATTACTGATAAATTAACTTTCTTTTTATGGCTCTTATTTCAAAATCATTTTTATTGCTTTCGGTATGTTCCGGGAATGGGGAATAGAGGTCCAGGGCTAGGGGGAGGGGTCACGCCTTGGGAGGAACGATGTGTCTCTGGCTTTGCCCAGTGGTCTGGTCCTCCCAGTTCCCTGGCCCTTTGTCATCCTGCTTGGGTCAGAAGGGCAGTGTTAACCCCTCTTAGAAGTGGCTTTTCCTTTGACAAAGTCTTACTAGGGCTGGCATCCTGAAGACGTCTTGTTTTCATGATCCAGTTTGGGAGAAAAGTTTCCCAAAAAGTGTTTGACAGTAATTGACTAAGTACCTTGATCTATGCTCCCTTCAAAATGATTGTGCATGTAATTTAGTAAATAAAAATATGCATTTTTAAAAAAAACATTTCAGAACAGTATTGCTTCTGTGATCCGAGCTCATTTTCTGTTTGTTCTTTTCCAATTAAAAATACTTCACTGTGAGTTATTTAAGACAAATAAGAGGAGTAAGACAGGAGACACTGGTACACCCACTTCCCAGCATAAGAAAGAGTTCTCCTTACTTGGAGACTCTTGAAGATGTTTCAGTGAAGAGGGGGGACTGGCCATCTTAAAGCCCCTCATGCCAGTGTCTTGATTGAATATGGGCATCTGGGCCCAGCTACCTGCTGCTTCTCTTACTGCCCCCTCGAAGGGAAATCCACCAGCCCAGCTCGAGTCTGCAGTGATGTAGTGCCAGGGGAGCAGACTCAAAATGACTTCTTGCAATTTCTCTGTAGATGAATTTTAGTTTTTAACACAAGATTTATAGGGGCTTCCCAGGTGGCGCTTGTGGTGAAGAACTCGCCTGCCAATGCAGGAGACTTAAGACACTTGGGTTCAGTCCCTGGGTTGGGAAGATCCGCTGGAGAAGGGCATGGCACCCACTCCAGTATTCTTGTCTGGAGACTCCCATGGATAGAGGAGCCTGGTGGGCTACACTCCATGGGTAGCAAAGAGTTGGCCATGAGTGACGCGACTTAGCATGCATACACGTGAGGTTTACATGGTGCTCTTCCCTCTCTTTTAGCAAGGCCATGGTGATGCTGGCACTCGGTAAGCCAGTGAGGCAGTGCAGAGTCTAGATCTGGTCCCTTTCCCCCACCTGCTTTGCCACCCCTCCTCCACCTGGCTTTACGTCTGTCCATCCATTCACCCATCTATCCATTCACCTACCCGTCCATCTTAGCATTTGACAAGGTACAAACAACTGCCTGCCTTTGCAAAGGTTACTTTGTAGTCTGAAATCTACAAATGAAATAAAAGTCAATTTTCATACTCTTTTCAATAACTTTGAAATATCTTTACAGAAAAATGCATGTGGTCTACAGGGTTTCTTTTTATAGTCTCTTACATGTTCCTTGCAGAAATGTATCTGTTCAACCCTTTAATTTTGAAGTGATCCTAGAACCTGGAAAGAAGCTACCACAATGGTACTAAGTTTGTTTCTCTAGCCTCTCCTGTATTCAGGTCTTACATGAACACAGCACAGTTATCAAAAGTAAGGAATTAACATGGGTATAATATGGTGAGCTAATCTTGAACCCTAAAGTGAATTTCTCTAGTTTTCCCACTTTTCTGTGTTGGAGTCTTCTCTGAGACGCAGGTTGCATCTGTCATGTCTCTTTGGTTTCCTCCAGTCTGGACACTGCCTCAGTCATGTTTGTATTTATATGTTCATGTTGTATTTTTGAAAATGTATATATCTGAGTTGGTAGAAATTCTTTGAACATATTTTGTTTCCAGCCTCAGGAAGGCTGGGGCTGAGGAGGAGCTGACCTGCATTTCCTTCCAGGTGTTCGTGCTCAGGTCCATCCAGGCCAAACCTGAAAAAAGCCTCGATCTCACTTTTGAGGCTTGTGCCCAGGACACCACCCTTCCTCTGGATAGCGGACTGCTTCTAGTGTGGTCTTCCCCAGGGCTCTGGTGCTCTAGGAACATCCCGGACCGAGGCTATGGAGGATGTGCAGAAAGGTGCTCTGTATTTATACACCGGGCTCGCTGTTGGGTACAAATCTGTGCTGGTGATGGGTGGGTGGCAGAGAGGAGGGAGGGCAGTGTTAATTCTAGAGTTTTCTGTAAAAGTGAGTTACCTGAAGTCAGAAAGAGAAAAATGAATATCCCATATTAATGCCTGTACATGGAATCTAAAAAAATGGTATGTGCATGCTAAGTCACTTCAGTCATGTCCGACCCCATGGACTGTAGCCCACTAGGTTCCTCTGTCCATGGGATTCTCCAGGCAAGAATACCGGAGTGGGTAGCCATTCCTTTCTCAAGGGGATCTTCCCGACTCAGGGATCAAACACACTGTGTCTCTTACGTCTCCTGCATTGTCAGGAGGATTCTTTACCACTAGCACCATCTGGGAAGCCCAGAAAAGTGGTATCGATGGGCTTATCTGCAAAGCAAAAGTAGAGACACAGATGTAGAAAACAAGTATGGACACCAGTGGAGGGAAGGGTAGGGGTGAATAGGGAGACTGAGATGACATATGTCCATGACTGATGCTGTGTATGAAGTGGATAGCTATTGAGAACCTCTGTGCAGCACAGGGAACTCTGCTCTGTGGTGACCTGAGAAGAGGAGGAAATCCCCAGAAGAGGGGATACATGTATACATGTACGTAGCTGACTCACTTTGCTGCACAGCGGAAGCTAATATAACATTGTAAAGCAACTATACTCCAATAAAAATTAATAAAAAAGAAAAAGTTTCCTGGACTCGGGAGGTGTGCCCAGCTTTTTGTGTATTCAAGTCAAGCATCACAGTATGTGTGTGCATGTGCTTATGCTATGGACACACAGCCACACACAGGCAGGAGAGACAGACAGCAGGAGGTCAGGGCTTGCCTGGCACGGAGGCTTCTCTGAGTTATAGGGCCCGCAGAGTTAATCCTGAGCCGGTCCCAGCAAACTTTTGAAGGACGTGCCTGAGGCAGAAAGACTTCAAAATTCTCCAGCAAAACACCGGGAGGAAGTTGACAAGACTCATGAAGTGCCAATAAACTTAATTTTTAAAAAGTTTTTTTATAAATAAGAATTTCTTTAAGGAGGGACCTGAGCCAATGGCAGAGGACGATGACCAGAAACTTCACTCCAGGGCTCTCGGGTCGCACCAGCCCCACCACTGTGTGCCTCAGGTTTGTCCTCTGAGGTTTGCTAGGACCATCCCAGGGTTAATGCTGCAGGTCCTTTCATTCTGTTACATCTGATTTTTTTTTTTTTTAAGTAAAACTTTTGTTTTGGGGTAGTTTTTGTTCCAAGGAGCGAGTTCCTGGATGCCTCCTACTCACTTGTCTCATTGTTCACCCTCCTGCATCTCCATAGCTCATCTGTCAAAATTAGGAACTGACATGCGTGCCTGACTGTGGACCAGACTCGACTTTGTTTGATCTGCCTGTCTCCATTCACACTCTCTCTTTATCTCAGGATCCCGTTCAGGGTCCCCATTGCCTTTCCTTGTCTGGGACAGTTTCTCCATCTTATTTTTAACAAAGGGGAAAAGCAGCAATTCCATGACCCTGACCTGACAGTCCTGAAGTACCCTGCAGAACGTTCCCACACCTGGGTTTGTCCCACTATGTGTCTTGTGATTAGACCAGGATTATGATCTTTGTAGGGGCTTCCCAGGTGACTCAGTGGTAAAGAATCTGCCTGTAATGCAGGAGCCACAGGAGACTTGGGTTGGATCCCTGGGTTGGGAAGATCCCCCTGGAGAAGGAAATGGCAACCCACACTCCAGTATTCTAGCCTGGAAAATCCCATGGACAGAGGAGCCAGGCAGGCTGTAGTCCACGGGTCACAAAGAGTTCAACATGACTGAAGTGACTTAGCATGCATGCATGGGCTTTTAAAATGAGCACACAGGGTGGAGGGCCCTCGTGTCTCATCACATAGGGGGACGTGTGACATTTACAGGACATGAGCCTGGTTCTTCACCTGGCTGGTGATGTCTGGCTGGGTCTCTTTGCTGCATTGTCACTGATTTTCCCTGCTCTGTTCTTAGAAGTGAACCCCTAAGCGCAGCCCACCTTGAAGAGGTTCAGGGAAGAGGAAACTCCACCTCCTAGAGAAGAAACATCCACATGGATTATTTGTAGGGCTGCAGGACACCTCAGATGACTGATTTTTAGATAAATAATGAGTAGTTTTGTAATGTCAGTATGTGCCTTGTGATAGATAACTGAACTTCATATTTAACTGGGTGTCCTGTACTTTGTTAATTAGTCTGGCAACCCTAATGATTTGGAATTCTTCTGTAAGAAAAATCGGTCTCTTCTTCTCTACATCTGATTTTAGTGTGACTCTACCATCCTTCTAGTATCCTTTTCTTCCCACTTTGTGTCATCCTTTAGCAGAGTTTGATGTATTTCAGTGAGATTACAACTTGTCTACTTAATTTTTTTTAAAAAAACATAGTTTTGTTTGCTTTATAAGATGAATTAGCATGAGTGTGTATATGTGTATGTTTAATCAAAGGATTTTTCTCATTGCGTGCGTGCTCAGTCGCTTTAGTTGTGTCTGACTCTATGACCCCACCATGCTCCTCCGCCCATGAGATTTTTCCAGCAAGAATACTGGAGTGGGTTGCCATGCTCTCCTTCAGGGGATCTTCCTGACCAAGGGATACAACCCAGGTCTCCTGCGTCTCCTGCATTGCGGGGCGGATTCTTTACTGCTGAGACACCAGGGAAGCCCATTTTTCTCATTACATGAGCCAGAAAGCGCAATAGTTTCCAACCCTTATAAATGAAACCCAGAGCTGAAGGAAAGGAACTTTGTGCTGAATTTGCAGGTGTGGATTGTGGGTGGGGCAGGGCAGCAGCAGCAAGCCCATGGATCCCACTGGCCTTGACCATGCAAGGTGGATGTAGCGGCCTCAACTCCCAACCACCTGTGGTAGGTGTGAGGGAGCGCTCATCAAGAGGATATGGACATGAAGAGGCCTAGGGCAGTGGGGATGCCCAAGACATCTGGGTAGTCTTACCAGGAAAAGAAGACCAGATCTCCAGTTTCCTGGAAGTTGCCTTGCCCACCAGCTGGTGTTGTGCCTCTGCGTTTTGTTCTCTGCAGCTGGTACCCAGAAAGTCAGGGCTGGCTTCTCTCCAGCAGCAGGTGTTCCCGGACACAGCAGGAACTGTGATGCTCAAAGGTGGCCCAGGGGCCCGGGAGGGCCACCCCAGAGGGAGGTCCCTGGGGGGCAGCAGAGGGAAGGTGCTGGGCTTGGTGAACAGGTGTGGCCCTCACCTGCGACAGTTGCCTTCCTAGGTCAGTGGAAAGGATGCCTGTGACAAGATACAGGTGCCCATATAAGGTGAACGCCTCCCTGGCACGTAGTAGGAGCTTTAGCAAACATTTGTCTTTGAAATAAGGCATCACTGTTTGCCCTGCCAGGTGTTCGGCTCATCCTCAATAATTGTGATGGAGATCCATCGTTTGTCCCTACACTGACCTGTCTTCTGTGTTCATAACGCCAGCTGGTTGTCTTTGCTTCGAATCAGTTTTCTTGCACGATGGGGTCTGCCTCTGCCAGGTCTCCACAGAAAGCCTCCAGCAGTCCTGGGGCTCTGGTGCCCTTTGACCCAAGCGCCCTCTCCTTTCTCCACCAGGTAGGGGCTGTCTGTGCCCCTGCTTCTGGAGGGGTCTCCTTGCCCCCATCTCCTTGCTGCCCCATCTCTGGCACCCGCACAGTCACTGACCCACCCTCGGCAGGCTGGGATTTCTTGCACGTCCCGAATAAGAAGTCCTCACAGGTGCGAAACTGCCCAGGGCAACTTATCAGAATACTGCAGTGTGACAGGTAACCCCTTTAGTCTGAGGCTGCCAGTTTTTGTTTTTTTTAATATTTATTTATTTGGCTGCACCAGGTCTTAGTTGTGGCACTTGGGGTCTTCGGTCTTCGTTGTGGTATGCAAGATGTTTAGTTGCAGCATGTGGGATCTAGTTCCCTGACCAGGAATCGAGCCTGGGCCCCCTGCATTGGGAGCGCAGAGTCTTAGCCCCTGCACCACGTGGGAAGCCCCAGCCAGTCCTTGTTTCAGAAGGAGACAAGGCGCGTCATGCTCTGCATGGCTCCTTGAGGGTGTAACACGGGCCTGCGTTTGGCTCTTGTAATCCTGTTGAATCGAACAACATATGTTTGTCCGTGTGTGTACGTTTTCTCAGATAACAGATGTCTGTAGGACAAGATTTTATTATCTGTTTTTGAATTATGTTTTGAAACATAAAAAGCACATTTTGGGATCTTGCTGTAGCAAGGAGCGTTCTGTGCTACCTGACTGTACGCGCTGTTCTGGCAAGCTGTTCCGAGTCTCAGATTTTCTTGAGTTTCTGTTTATGAGATGCCAGCGTGTTAAATACACAAATGGTAAACAGTGAGGTCAGTTCGTAACAGCTCTGAGGAGGAGCAGGCAGTTACTTGTTTTTGTTGAGGACTTTGGAGTGAACCTGTCAGCCCTGAAGCATGAAGGCCACAGTCTGCGTTGTCTGGAGGTGGGGGACGCCGGGGGCCCCGTGGTTGGGTCACCTTGACCCTCACCTGTCGCAGGGCCGGTCCTGTGTGTGGCCCAGCAGTGTCCTGGTCAGTGCTGTAGAAGCCGAGCACTCCCCTGATCGTTACAAGCTGTGACTCCGGCTGGGTCCTCTTTTGGGTCTGGAGCTGTTGAGTGGAGCGAGCTGCAGAGTTCTCATTTTCACGCGGACCATGAGCTCTTCTGAGCCATTCACTGCTCTTTGAGGGGAAAGCTTAAATAGCTTCTTTCACTTGCCCTTTGCCGGATTTTTCTGGCTCTCGTTCTGATAGTTGAATATGAAGTCACCAGAAGGTTTTCTTTTCCTCTTTACTGTGACTGAATTGACCATTTTTGCAGCTGCAGCTCTTGGATGTTTGTTTCCCTTGGTTCTGGCTGATGAGCCTCTCAGAGGTGGCGAGGTTCTCCCTAGGAGAGGAGTCTCTGCAGCATGCAACCCCCAACGTGTCTCAGCTCTACCTCTCTAGCAATCAGGGAAGGGGACACTGTGGACTGCTTGATTGCAGACTTAGTGGGGGACCCCTTGGTAGGCATATGCTTGTATCCCCAAGGCCATCTGACACCGTACTGGCCACTGTGTGGTGTGGGGACCAGGCCGGGGCAAGTTTGTGGGGGTGCTTAGCACTATATCTGCGAGAGGTGGTGGAGAGGACTGTCCCCAAGACCACCTCCAAGGAGCCCTCGGCCGGAAGCTCTGGACTCAGGTGTCGGTGGGTGGGGTCGCCTTGTCCTGCAGGGTCTGTCTGTCCATGGTGCTGCCGCCCCTTGCAGGCCAGTGGCTCCCTCTGACCTTTGAGCCCCGGCTTCACAGAGGCCAGATGGTCTTGCTCAGAAGCTCTGGTGTCTCTTTGGCTGCAGTCCTTTTCCTGGTCATGGTCAGCATCTGTCACTGACTGGGCCCTGGGGACCTGCCCGCCTTCCTCGGCCTCCTGCTTCTCACGGGTAACCAGGGCCCATTCCCCAGCATCTCAGTTATAATGAAACAGCACGAGTGGCCAGAGTGTGACCACACTCCCCCTCACCTGGGTGACCCATTCTCCCTGTTGCCTGCTCACGGCCGCCATGAGTCTGGGGGTGTCCATGTGCTCCTGATGATGCCTGTGACGGGGCCCAGCACTGCAGAGTCTGGGCTGGATGCGATGATAGCCTCGCAAATGTGGAGACCAGAGATCCTTGTCCCTCCGTGGTTAGCCTTCTCCCAGATGTCTCCACAGTGTAGACACATTGGAACCCGCAGAGCCCCGGTGCTCTTTCCTTGGTGGGAGGAAGGGAGGTGGGATGGAGAGGCTGCCCTTTCAGACGTCCTTGGGCTGGGGATCCTCTCTTCTCAAGTATTTCATTCTGAGACCTTGGTCTCAACAGTTTAAATGTTATTCTCATATTTACTTTCATGGCCTATTTAATTGAGAACATTTGATGAAAAATGTTTCAAACATAGCAGTTGTAAAGAATCTAGGGTCATGGAGAGGTTTTAATTGATCCTTGTGATGAATGAAGAATACCCTGTCAATGGCCTCCCTTCCATCATTTCCCAAGGCCTTTGCCTGTCTCAGTCAATGTGGAACAGCATCATATTTTTGGCTGATCGCACTCTGATTATGCTCCTCTCAAAGCCTTGACTGCATCTGAGAGGCTGAGGCCTGAGGAAGCTGAACGCCTCACTCCTGAGCTGTTCATTGCACAAAGCATTAAAAACAGCACCAGCGTGGTCATCTGTTCTATTTTTTATCAACTCTGTCATCACTTTAATTGGTTGTTGTTAGAACAGATGTTTTAGTAGGAAGATTTTGGCATGGCTGCATTTGCTTATTTAATTTCTGATGACTTGCAGGACATTTATTTCTACATTAAAAAAAAGAAAAGGGCAGTGGGAGCAGAGCAACCCACTGGCCCTTACCAGACCTGGTCCTGGAGAGTAAAGAGGTTGCCAAGTAGGCTTTGCTGAGGAGGAGGTTCACCTGAGGAAACATGAACTTGAAGAGCTTCACCAGTAGGCATGAACCTTTCACTTATAGTCAGCAGGACACTCCAGAGCTTTCCCAATGTCAAACCACCTTGCAGGATGGCTTCCAATTCTTGGAAGCCAAGTTACCACTGTTTTAACATCGGCAAAATTAAAAAGAAAATGGTCATCCTATTTAGAAAGCGTATGAGCCAGTTATACTTTTGCAGCTTCGGTACCTTTGTATAAAGTCCTGACTTCAGACTTGGGCATGAGCTTGGTTCACGTGCCACAGCTAAAATAATCAGTGATCATTTGTGGTTCTTTGAATTTGGGCATGCATAGAAAAGCTTACCAGTACTAACTTTGAAAAAAAAAGATTTGCTTCTGTGTTTGCGCCAAAATAAATTTCCTAAATTGCTGTTTGATAGCAGTGTTTGTAAAATAATATTGTAACTGTATTATAAAGAATTTTAGGTTCAGAAAAAGCCTCTGAGGATACAAGGATTCTTTTAAAGGTTCATTATTGTTTTAGAATATATGAATTGTCTTCCCTGCCCTTAAAAACTTTTGGGTTGGTGGGGGAGCTCCGTTGGTTAAACTTAGTATGTAAGCATCACATTGTCAGTGTGAAGTGGTCATGGTGAATCCTGTAGTCTATAATCCTTCTGGTTAATCGATACATGGGCCGACTGGGGCTGTGTAATTACAACCATACAGAAAATGCCTGTTGTGAGAGGACAGGCAGGTGCTGCTCACCCATCATCAGGGTTCCTTGGTGTAGACGCTTCTTGCTTCTGAGCCAAGAGGTGAGCGTCTTCTGCCACCAGTGAGTCCTGTCTGAAGCTTCTCACTATTTCGGGCACTAAACATGATGTTTGTTGGGTGTGTAGTAGGTGCTCAGCAACTGCCTGTCTGATGAGTGACTGACAGCATCACAAGTCACCAGATGTCCGCAGGGAGTGCCACCCGGTGTCCAGGGTGCTGTTGCCACCTGTGAGTGTTAACCGATAGCCACCACGCTGATTCATCTGTCCAGGATATTCGAGTCCTAAATTGAAATTCTGAGGTTTTCTTGAATGTTAGTGTGATTTTTGTTTTTATATGATGTTTTAAACCATTTGAGGTCAGTGGATCAACTTTAAAATTTTTTTTTTTTGTATTCACCTAAGCACCTTATGATTAATAAAATGTCAGAGCTTTTCTGGTGTGAAAAATATTACAAATCAATGCTACCTGGTAGAAAATGTCTATGAGTCATATTTTATTTTGTTCTTGTTACTCATTTTCACATGTTATTGGGGGAGTGAGTGGGAGGGACTTAATTCTTTGTAGGTTCCAACTCTTATATAATAAAAAGGGAAGGATCTGGAGGTCTTAACTTTTTGTCAAGTTTCTGATTCTAACTCTTTGCAGAATAACGTCTGTCCCAGTTGATGAGGCGGGTGAGAGTACGGCTCCTTTGAAATGCCGTCACTCCTCTGTCTCAGAACTTTAGCTCTTTAAAATCTAGGTCATGTCTAACTTGACCCTTAAAAGCCTCACTTCTCAGGGCAGGAGAAGCAGCATTTCCAGCTTGTGTCCAGGGAGGTCAGCATGGGAAGCTTTGATGGCTGAATGGACTAAAGTGTTTTTCAGCCAAGGGTCCTGCTAAACTGCCTGGCAACACTTATCTGATCATTTTTCTCCATTAAAAGAAAATCTATCCAAGATGAAATAAAACCTTACATGGAGATATTTTTCTGTTTAGAATTCACAATGAAAACATTTCGCTATATTCTATTCTGATACTAACATTACAGAGTCCTTTTTCAAAAATATTGGTAGTAAACGTGAGAAGATACCTAGTTTCTCTTCTTTTTTTTTAAAAAAAATGAATTACTTTATGTTCTTTTTAATTTTTTTAATATTTATTTGGCTGCACCAGGTCTTAACTGCAGCATGTGGAATCTATATCCCTGACCAGGAATTGAATCCAAGCCCCCTGCACTGGAGCTCAGAGTCTTAGCCACTGGACCACCAGGGAAGTCCCTTTAGTTTCTCTTCCTAAGTCACCAAATTAAATTCCTCAGGTTTACTTTTTTCCTTGTATTTGCATTGCTCAATTTCTATTTTTCTCCATGGATTTATATCAGAAGTACTTCTTTCCTACTTTGGTGATTTCTTTTTTCTTTTTTTTTTGCCAGTTTACTGATTTGATGATATACATGGAAACTGTTGCATTATTCTGAGCAGTAATAATTTTATTGACTTGGAAGCCTGAGTTGTCTTGACTTCCAGTGGTTGTTTGCATTGCAGTGTTTAAAGTAACTGACAACCCTGAGATCCTTACCAAAAGTTTATGACCGAAAGAAAAAAAAGAAGGAAAGAGTAGGGCAGGGAATGGAAAAAATGCTGTTTAAATTACAAACTGCTTGTGCTTGTAGCATTTACATAGAGAGAGCAGTTAACCCAAGTCACTTAAAAATGGTCATAACATTGGGAGTTAAAAATAATCTTACTTGCAGAAGAACTTGGAGCAGAAATCAGAAAGTCCAGATGAGCCAACAGTTCACATGAGGAGTTGTTGGGTGGCAGGCACGATTTCGAGTGTTACACTGTGGAAGCTGGTCCGTGCTGCTGGGGGCTGGGCCTGCAGTTTGGGGCCACATGTGTGATCTTGATTGATTCAGAGCCCAGGTTGGTTCGGAACTCTCTTTGTTGACAAGCTCAGATGCTGTCTCCTCGGGGGGCGGAATTGGTGTCCCCTCCTCCACCGTCCCATTTAGAGTGTTCACCAAGCGCTGTTGGAAGCTGGCTGGCCTCCCAGGTCACCAGGGGAGCCCTGGACCCTGCTGGCAGAAAAAATTCCCCACCCCTATTCCCAGGGACACTCCCTGCAGCCACGTGGGTGATGGCCCCCCTGCCCCTGTGAAGTGAAGCCCACCTGGATCACAGGGGTCAGGCTTTGCGCCAGACCATCTGTGTTCGTTATCTAGTGCCTTGCAGAGAACTACCCCAAACTCAGCAGCTTGACACAACAATAAACATTTTTCACACGGTTTCTGTGAGTCAGGAGTTTAGACCATGGTTCTGCCAGGGAGGGAACTTTGGTTAGGTTGCAGCCACTGTGTCGGCAGGGCCCGTCTCCTGCATAGCCCTCGGGGTTGGCAAGCTGGCGCTGGCTGTTGGCCAGAGGCCTCATTTTTTTTTGCCACGTGGACAGGGCTGCTCAGATGTCCGCCCAACATGACAGCTGGCTTCCCCAGAGCCCTGGCCTTTGAAGTCACACACCGTCATCTCTGTGGTATCCTGTGGTTACACTGGTTAGCCCTGTGCAGTGTGGCTGCACAAGGTCCTAGGGAATCTTGAAGGCTGGCCTTCCCACCATCCCAAGTGTCCCTTCCGGTTGGTAGGATCCATCCTATCTTCCCATCATGAGCTTAAACAGGATGCTTCCTGAGTGTGGGTACCAGATAGTGAATCGTGTCCTGGGAGCTTGCAGGGCGGCTGCTCAGACGTAACCAAGGACAGATTCGTCCTTGCTGAGTGCATGGTGGGAGCATTTTATTCAAACACTCTTGTTTTGAAATCAGTGATGATACTCAATCTTACCTTTTCAAAGAAGAAAATAAAATCACCTTTTAATTCTCCCCTCCATGAGAACCTGGCATTGTAGCTCCGATGGTAAAGAATCCACCTACAATACAGGAAACCTGGGTTCAATCCCTGGGTTGGGAAGATTCCTTGGAGCCAGAAACGGCAACCCACTCCAGTATTTGTGACTAGAGAATTCCATGAGCAGAGGAGCCTGGCAGGCTACAGTCCATGGGGTTGCAAAGAGTCAAACATGACTGAACAACTTTTACTGCACTCACTTTATAGCACAAAAGTATTGTCAGTCTGTTTTCTGGGTCATACTTCCCCACATTTCTCTGTAGGGCATGTACACCCCCTCTATATCTGCATATAAATTTACCAAATAGGATCACACTGCACGGTTTTGTAACCTAATTTTTCCTGAAGATATGGACATTTTTGCATATCTTCAAATCATCTTTTCAACCTCAGTTTTAACAGGTGCCTCCTGTTTTCACCATGAGAGATAGCCTAGTCTGTTTAGCTAACTGCCTCTTGCTGGGCATTTAAGTTATATCCTAGCCTGTCCTCTCAGGGGCAGTGCTAGGAAGGTGCATTGTGTCCTCAATCTTGCTCTGTACCTGGGTTGACTCTTGGTGTAAGTTCCCAGACCTGTAGCCTCTGGACACACAGTCAGGGTATGCTGCTTTTATCAAGAGGCTCCTCCTCAGGTCATTAGCAGGCGCCATTTCTCTAGCATTGGGCTCTGCATATCACTGTGGATTTTTTGCCAATTCAATACATTAAAGAGTGGAAAAAGACAGAAATTTTGTTTATTCAGAGTATACGCCTCACTGAAAAAAAAAAGTTGATTAATTCCTAATTACCCTAAGAAATTGGGCAAGTGACGTTTGTGGTCAAGTAAATATTTTCTTCTTGGGAGCTTCTGCTTTCTCTGCCCGAGTTCAAGAACTTTACAGCCCTTCACAACCCTTGTGCACTTAAATGTCTGAGGCTCCAGTGTGCTGTTCTGTGAGCCTAAGGAAAACATGCACAGCTTTTTTCCCAGGAGGGAAGGGGGCTGCCTTTTTTGTGAACGGAGCCCTGACTTCCGAACCGGTTGCTGAAGAGCCCATGTTGTCTCTGCAGCACTGATGACTTAGGGAACATTTCAGTGATGAGTGGTTCCTCGTTTATTTAACTGTTGGGTTTTGTTTTTCTTTGTAGAACTGTTCTCTGTCATCCAGGGTACTGGACACGGGGTTGGGAGAGGGTAGCTGAGACTGGCTAAGGGCCCCCAGTGTCCGCCTGGTGCTCTGGTGTCACCTGGGAGGACCTACCCAAGGGGATGCTGCTTAGCAGAGGGTGGGGTGCCCTGTGCCCCACATGTTCCTCCACCACCGCTTAATGAAGATATTATACTAAGTATCAGAACTTCCCACAGACACCTGTCTCGGAGGAACCTGAGGGGAGGGTGGAAACTGGGGGCTGAGTCTGGTAGAGGAGCAGATCCCGAATACCCTCTTGTTCTCCTCTTTCCTTGACTTTGCTAGACTGTTATCCAAATCCATCCACAGACAAGGGCACAGCTCAGGAGCGTCTGCTCTGCCAAAGTCTTCAGCAGTGATTGGAGAACTAAAGTTGCTTTTTTTTAAAAAATTAAACCTCTGCATTCCATGCAGGATGCGCAAGTGTGAGCTTCTACAGTGTCCTTGGCGAGGAGGAAGGGGGCTGGGTTCTACAACCCTGCATCCTGATGCTCCCATCTCATCAGATTTCCCTCAGGTTTTTGAAATGCTGTGAGAGCCTTATGAGTGGAAATATGAAAGAAAGGCACAGAAAAGACTTTGAAACCAAGAGGTACTCAGAACCCAGATGTCAGTGCGATCAAGATGGGACGGCAGAGAAGGCAGTGGTGAGAGACGGCCTCTCGGTGATGGAGGACTCTGGTGTCTGCGGCTGCAGGTAGGGGGGGTCCAGGAATGGTCTGGAGCCCCCCCGCCCCTTGGCTGGCATCCATAGGTGCACCAAGCCCAGTCACCTCACAGCAGGAGATAGAGTTGACTGTAAGAGGTTTCCAGGTGTGGGGTGGGCTGTTAACACCTCCACTCGTCTCTAACTTTACTGCCCAGAAATTGTTCTTTGTTTGGAACATGATTCTTCTAGATGAACCCACTGCCTGCTTGTGACCATGTCTCACCAGAGATGAGGTATCTTTGGAGTTCTAATATTTGCTTGCTGTTTTCTGCACACTCTCTTCAAGGAATTTATATTTTGAGACTTGATTACAGCTGAGGCCATATTGTCCCTGTGATCTGCTGTGAAGGGAGATCTGAAAAGTATGTGAGAAATAAGCTTTCGGAATTTGCAATGAATGTTATCTTTATCCTTGATGTGGAGATAAACTGTTTCCTACCCTGGAAGACAGCATTTTACCTTTTCGGTGTCATACTCATTTTCCATCTCGACCTCTCTGTGTCCTGCCCCTCCATCTCATCATCCCTCCTCTCCCCTGCTCACTCGGGGGGGGGCCCATAGAGAGCTGATTTCATTTCTTAGTGTGCTTTGCACTTGGAGTCAGTAAGCTCTTCCAGACACAGATCTTCTCCTTGCCTTCCTGTCCTTTGACTTCTTAGGACTGCTCCTTTCTCCGTGTTCAGCTCTACCATCTGTTAGAATGCCTGTGAGGGATGGGGGAAGTTGGCGAGACCTCAGGCTTTATGTCATGGGCACTCCTTCAGTGTTAAAGACGTGTCCAGTTGGCTCTGAGTTGAGCCCATAATGAGCGCTCCCTTATGAAGTCAACCAGGAGTGAGCAGGGGGCCCTATTCCTCCACTTTTGGGTCCAGAAAGCTTCCTTGATTTACATTTTCTTTGATTGCTTTGAAAAGGCCTGTTGGCCTGACAACAGTTGCTATGGCGATGGTACTTGCGGTTAGTGCTGCTGGGCAGGTGCCGCTTTGTCCCCCCTGTGGAACAGGCTCCATTACACTACGCGTGACAGTGAGTCACCCCGCCTGTTCTCCGCTCTCCAGTGATGCTCTGAAGCCACGTGATGCACGTCCCAGCTGAGGCAGTGATTGTAATTGGCCTCTCCAGTCTGTAATTTTCTAGGGAGTCTGAAACTCGAAGCTCCCCCCTCCGCCCCCGTTTTCTTTTTTTTAAAAAGAACAGATATTAAAGATGAAATTTTAAATGATTACTCTCTGATTTATATGTAACACCAACCATCTGATGGACAGGAGGGAAGATGGATAAACCACTGCCAGGAGCTGACCTAATCAACCTTGCTGTGACAGTGCTCAGATTCTTTCTGGCAGGTGATAATCGGCTCCAGGGTATTTGTGGTGGGTGAGTGTTAGTTATTCCACCCCATAACCTCTCTGCAAGATGAGATGGGAACAGCCATCAGACCAGAGGCTCCACGAGACTGATTATAGAGAAACCTGGTAACAAGCAGGCGGGAAGAACTGTTACCTGTAGGGTCTGCATGGGACCCTGGGTCTGTGTCCTACCAGAGTACACAGCCTTGCTCAAGGGCGCAGGAACCTGGGGCAGGTTCCCAGGCATGGAAGCTGTGCAGCAGGTGGCCTTTTACATTCTGTTTATGCTGCTAATACCGTGGCCACTCCACATTTCATGAAGGCCACTCGCGTCACTGGTGAGAACTGTGATGGAGATGAACAAATCACTGATTTGCCCCTGAAGGCCTACTTCTGACATCCATAGCATATGGCCCGTTGCCAGGGTGTGGTTAATGAAGCCCCTGACGCCCTGCCTCTGAGCGTGAGTCCTGCTTAGAATTCCGGCTGCCCCCTCCTCCCCCCCCACCCCGCACTGTTGATTTCTGATGGGCCAGGTGACCAAGGCTTCAGGTCTTGGGGAGACAGCAGAGCCACTGGCAGCTACTTTGTATAGCAGAGACAAGGATCTTTCACTAGTCCACCTGGAGCAGGTGAAAGCTCATCTTTCAAGGGGTCAAGTGCAGAGTGAATCCAGTTCAGAGTGGATGATGGATACATTTGGAGGCATCAGGTTTTTTTGGAGGGGGGTGTGCTGCGTGGCTTGTAGACTTTTAGTTCCCTGAACAGGCATTGATTCTGGGCCCTGGCAGTGGAAGCATGGAGTCCTAACCAATGGCCCTCCAGGGAATTCCCAGCAGCACTGTCTTAAAATATTTGGTCCCTGAATCAATGAGTTGACCACAAGGACAATTTTCTATATTATGAAAGTTTCCTAGTTGGTTCCTTATCCCTAAAACCACCATAGATACGCTTGCTTCTGTTTTGTTGGGTTCATAATCGTTTTTAACCATTCTTTCTGTGAAGCTGACAAATAGCCAGCAGCAAGCAGTAAGCATTCTCTATTCTTAATCTCAGTGATTTTTGTTGTTGTTGTTGTTTTTTTTTGGTTTGTTTGGCAAGTTTTTAGTGTTTAAGTGGTTCTGAGTACTGACCCACACACCTGACAGAGGAGCCTCCTGAGGGGGATGGGAGTTGATTGTCCCTGGGTCAGCTGGACATGCTGAGCTGTCTGTCAGTGTGGGGGATCTTATCAGCAATCAGATTCATTTACAGCCCAGTTTTCTTGCAAGCTGTGGAATTATTTTAAGCATTGCAATGCAGCAGCCAGGCAAGAACCTTCACAGATGCTTCTATGACCCTGTGCCATCTACCTGAGCCTGATTAATTGGCTTGTATTGCATGTGTTGTTCAGGTTTACCCCACTGAGAATTTTATGAGTTCCATAAAGAGGGTATCTGTTTTTAGAGGAAGGTGTTTTACTGGAAGGTTTTTCAATTTAGAGATGCAGCATCACTACCTAGAGAGGAATAAGGACAGGAATCAGCAGGGCTTCTTGTCAGAAGCCAGGCACATAGGAAGAGAGTAGAGGAAGGTATTTCAGGTGGTAAAGGAGACGCCCACCAGTCGAGAATTCTGTATTCAATGAGATTACCTGGCAAAGGTTCAGGAGAAATAGAGACTTCATCTCCAGCAAGCCTGTCTGGCAGGGAGTGTTGAAAGAAGTTCTCAGGGCAGAAGGAAAACGATGCAGGTCAGAAACTCAGATCTCCGTAAAGAAGAGTAGGAGAGAAGGAATATATCAGGATGGGATAGTTTTAATTTTTTTAAAATTCTTCATCTTAAAGTTAACTTGTGTTTCAGTCTGTCACAGTCATGCTCCCCTGGGTGAGGCTGCCTTCGGGAAGGGGGAGCTGAAGGGGCAGCTGAGTCACCAGGGATGGGAGGGAGGAATTGGGTCACCCTTCACGGGACCTGCACCTCAGGTGTTGACGCTGCGGTGTTGTTTGAAGGGGGACTTACGTTAGTTACCAAGTGCATGCTGTAAGCTCTAGGGCAGTCATGGAAAAGAAGTGTAGTTGATCTACTGAGAAAGTGAGCATGCAATCCTGGAGACGTGTTCACCTCCTCCTGTGGGGGAGGGAGACAGAGCAGCAGTGGCCAGGAGGGGAGGACTGCATGAGAAATGAGAAACACAGAACTGTCTGAAAGCTTTACAGAC
Organism: Antilocapra americana; assembly: GCA_007570785.1. Classification (NCBI taxonomy): domain Eukaryota; kingdom Metazoa; phylum Chordata; class Mammalia; order Artiodactyla; family Antilocapridae; genus Antilocapra; species Antilocapra americana. Next base: position 4,859,900 of record ML663575.1, on the reverse strand, counting down.
TGTTTCAGGATTTGAAATTAGAAACAGTGTGTGCATTTTTAATATCCTTCTAGGAAAAGGTCCATAGCCCATCAATGTTTAATGAACAGATCATCATAGAGAGCTGAGCCGTTCTCTGTGGCTTCCAGTCTGATCTGGAAGAAGAAGTTCTATTTTAGAACCATCTTTGGGACCTGATCCTGCTGTGGAACGAGAGCCCTGAGGTCCTTGCCTTTTCTCTGCCCTGTGAACATGTGCATTAAATACAAGAAAAGTGCCCTGGGTTACCTACCCACTCCCTTGTATACATGCCATTTTCAGGGGCTATACGCCATTTGGTAATTATAGATTCTTTTACTAGCTTTCTTTCTAGATTTTTTGTAGAATTAGCTCTAGGCTTTCTTTAAGGTGGTTCTGTTATAGACAGAGAAAGGGAGTAGAACTCACATTATCCCCCCTCCCTTTTTTAGCATCATGTGAGCAGTGATGCAGCTGAGATGGTCGTCAGCTTGTGGTTGAGTTACCCTGTATCACCAGGGAGATTTATTTGGACAACAGGGTGTGGAGAGGCCCGGGGGTGGGAGGACAGGGAGGCATCTTTTATCTCTGTATTGTTTAGAACTACCATGCACGTTGACAGTAAAAGCTAGGGTGTCTTGTCCATTTTATTATTGTTTTCAAGCATCTGGACTCACGCTGTCCGGTAGAATCTTCTGTGATGCTGGAAGCGTGTGGCATCCACATTGTATCCGAGAGCCACTGTGACTGTGAGTACCTCTGATGTGGTCAGTGTGAGTGTGGAGCTACGTTTAATTTCACTAAGTTTAGATTTAAAGGGATCTCAAAACAGGGCTCTGTAACAACTTAGAGGGGTTGGGAGGGAGGTTCAAGAGGAAGGGGACACATGTGTACCTATGGCTGATTCATGTTGATATTTGGCAGAAACTAACAAAATTCTGTAAAGCAGTTATCCTTCAATTAAAAAAAAAATGAATTCAGGAAAAAAAAAGAACAGCCCCGTGTGGCTGGTGGTCACTGCCTTGGATAGCGCAGGGTGGGCAAGGTCTCCTGTTGCCTGCACCCTCAGCCCCGCTGCTGGAAACCCTCACACCCGCCAGTTCTCAGGCTGCCCCTCACCTGGTGTTGGCACCAGGACTAGAGGTAGAAGCCAGACAAAGTGCTGTGACAGATGTGAGCACCTTGCTGGCAATGTAAGGCGCAGTGCCAAGCATGTAAAAGAGCGTACTCTTACTGGATGCCTACTATATACCAAAGATGTATGCACTGAATCCCAGCTGTGCCCCTTTCCTGGGTTTATTCCTCTCTTGGGGTGCATGTTGGCCAGTGCCAGGGCTGAACGGAGATCCCTTCTTCCATGTGTGATTATGAAGGGACATGATGCCACAGACAGAGGGTTGGTATTTGCAGATTGGAGGTAGTGAAGTGGTTTCTGCCCTCTTAGGGGCAAGTCTCTGGCCTGTGGTATGTTGATATTTATATCAGCCACTCTCTCCATCTTTGCTTCCTCTGGCCATTTCCAGTGGGAGTGCCGTGCGTCTGGGGCACTTGGGGCATCGAGGACTCGAGGAAGAAGTTCTCTGCCTGTATCACAGAGCTGACTGGTTTCACCAGGGTGAGGACTAGCCTGGCTTATGAAAGTGTTAGTCACTCAGTCATGTCTGACCCTTTGCGACCCCGTAGATGGTAGCCCTCCAGGCTTCTCTGTCCATGGGATTCTCCAGGCAAGAATACTGGTAGATAGGATCACTTAGGGAGGAGGGCTGGTGTTCTGACAGCCATTGATCTGGTTGTCCCTGACCCCAGGGGCCTAAAGGACATCCTGGAAGCAGGGCCATCAGGCCAGAAGAGAACTGTTGCTCGGAACTGGGGTCGTAGCAGTTGATACACCAGGCTAGGAGTTCCGCTTCCTTTAATAAAACCTGCCTGGTCTTCCTGCCAAACAGTATGGAGCCACACAGGAATTAATCAGCATTCTTCCTTAAAATGCTACCTCATACTTGGAACTTGCTTAATTTGACATTTGCTGCTTGTACATTTGAACGTTTCCTGGAAATGTGACAGGGATGTAGAGTCAGCTTTTCTGCTTTTAATTGATACCTGAGTAACCATAACTCCAATTGTTGGTAATTGGTAAATTTGGTAAAAGAATTATTCTTTGCTTTTGTTTTTGACTTTCTGTGCTTCTTCCTTGGGGTGGTTGAGGGGGTAGGAAGGGAGGGACTATTTGTTCCCAGGACTCACTTATATCAATGAAGAGAAAGTGATCAGTGAAGAATGTTTTCTATCAGCTTTTGTCCCCAGACTGTGTCTTCATCACTAGTTGTGCTTATTTGATTCATTTATCTTCTCCTCTTGCTCCTGAACTAAGCACCTGAAGGTACCACCTTCCCATCCACTGTGTGCTTAGTCAGCATGGTGTCCACATGGGGAGTGGGCTGGTACAGGGTGATGTGGGAGCAGAGGTGTGGGGCATGTTCAGAAAGGCGTGGGGCTGCGTTATTACAGGATGGGGTGGACTCAGCTGACCAGCGGGCTGGCACCAGCCATACCTAGCCATGGAATTTTACATTCATGAAGATTAAATAGAAACACCTTCCTTCTTTATGACTGAGAAGTATTTCATTGTATTATTACATACACACTGCATCTTCCTTATCCGTTCATCTGATGACAGGCACTTGGATTATTCCGTGTCTTGGCAGCTATTAACGATGCCATGATGAACAGTGAGGGACAGGGTCACAGGTCTCTTTTTGAGTTAGTTTTCCATATTCTTTGGTCAAGGACTTCCCTGATGGCTCAGAATGTAAAGAATCCGCCTGCAGTGCGGGAGACCTGGGTTTGATCCCTGGTCAGGAAGATCCCCTGAAGAAGGACATGGCAACCCACTGCAGTATTCTTGCCTGGAGAATCCCCATGGACGGAGGAGCCTGGCAGGCTGCATTCCGTGAGGTCACAGAGAGTCAGACACGACTGAGCGACTAAGTACATACAGATTCTTTTGGGCAAATCACAAGTGGGATGATGGCTGAATGATACGTTGGCTCTGTTCTTAATTTTTTGAGATACCTGCTTAACTGTTTTCCTGGTGGTGGTGAGTATGCTGTAAGGTGTGGAGAAGTAGAAATATGATTAAAATTTTGTATACGTGAAACATGCAATGCTTTAACTTATGTTACTTCAATTAAAAAAAATTAAACGAAGATGATAGTGCAAAAACATATTTTTCCCTTAGCCAACCCTACCGGCCACATTTCAGGTGCTCTGTGGCCATGTGTGTCTCCTGGCTGCCATTGTCAGCTCAGACCAGGACATCTCTGTCACAGAGCAAGTCCTAGTGGACAGGGCTGGGGCAGGACATTTTGGTGATGAGCTTCATTTGTCCAGCCGGCAGGTATTGTGGAATATCTCCTTGTCAGGCCTGTTTTGACCGCAGGGACGCCGCGGGGAGCAGGGAAGGCCTGGCACTCACGGAGCCACTGTCACAGTGGGGACGCAGCACAAGAAGCTGGCCAGAAATCCCCACGTGACACGTCAGGCCCTCTGTGCCCACTGCCACTGGGGGCCACGGGTCCGTTCCTCAGGTCAGCAGGAAAAGAGATAATTAAGCAGCATGTTTTACAGAAGGGGAGCACGGTCAGTGCAGAGCAGCTCAGCCCCGCTCATCCTGTCATCAGTCACTTACGCCCTCTGAGCCGCATTTTCTTCCATTTGAGTAGAGAGGCTTTTAGTTCCCATCCTGCGGAGCAGCAGTGAGGGTGCAGAGACAAGAGGTGCTTGTACAGCTTGTACAGCTCAGCACTCAACATTAGATGGAGACTCTGTTACTCTCATCTCTTCCATCATAGAGATGGTTTAGACGCTTGAAAAACAACTTCAGCTGGAGGCAGCGGGAGGGAGGCCTCTTCTGGGAACAGGAGCAGTGGCCTCCCCTGAGCCGAGCACCCATGAGGGATGCTGCAGAGCCCAGAGGACGCTCCCAGCGCACCCCCAGTGTACAGGGGGTGCTCAGCAGACCCGTTCTGCCTGTGCTTTTATGGATCTGGTGTATACCCAGGCTCTGTTGGCTTCTGTGTAAGCAGCACACCTCCACTCACGAGCCTGTCTTAGAAGTCTCCAGCTGAACTGTGGTGGGTGTCAGGTCCGGCCCCCGCAGTGCGTTTCCCCCAGCTTAGAACTGTGAGTGTTTGAGCGAGTTGGGTCACCTGATGGGACAGCCTCATCTTGGGGGGACGACAGCCTCTTGCCAGGACAGACAGGATGACCAGATAACACCTGTGGTCTCACGCCTTTGTGGCAGATCTCCTCTGGTCTCTCCTACCCTTCTGATCATGCTGACCCCAGGTGCCCGCCCTCGATGGGGGGTCCCGTGTGGGTGATTGAAATGTAGGTCAATGAAGGACATTCTTAAAGAGTGAACAGCCTGTTCTCGCAATCTAGAAAAGAGTTGCTTACTGTACTCCCAGGTAACTGTGCTTTTTTTCTTGCTTTTCATTAAAAAAAAAAAACCTGAGAAACTAGAGGAAAATCTTATAACAGAAATAGAGCAAATCTTTAAAAAACGATTAAACATTACATTGAAACATTAAATACAGAAAACTATTTTACTCCTGTTAATGCAACGATTTTAATTTCTTATTTATAATCTTTTCCAGATATTCACATAACCTTTACTTTGTTGTAACCACCATATACTTCTAATTAAAACTCCTCTTAAATATCTTCATTGAGGGTGATTCGTTTTTGTGTTTGTATACTAGTTGTTAAATCACTCTAAGTTACTAACTCTCCTTTATAGTTGGACACTTTTTCACAGTTGTAAGTAATACCAAAGTGAACATCTTTATTCTGATAATGCTTTTCTTTTAAGGAAGAGAAATTGTAAGAAATGAGTATGAACACATTTATGGCTCATATATATAAGCAAGTCAGTAAAACCTCATCAGAGCACACATGGAATTTTACTGTTCTGTTAAGCTTTTCTAGGATTTGCTCATGTATTTAACAATAATTACACAGCTCAGCGTGGCACCCTAGAGAGAGAGTACCTTGTGACAGGTGCCATGAAGGAAGTGCCTGATGCTGTGGTGGTGAAAAAGCTGCTTCTGCTTTCCTATATTTTTTTTTACCAATTTTATTTGTTTTTGACTGTGCTGGGTCTTTGTTGCTGCATGGATTCTTCTCTGGTTTCAGAAACGGGGGACTATTCTCTAGGTGCAATGCACAGCCTTCCCACTCGCAGTGGCTTCTCTTATTGGGAAGCACAGGCTCTAGGGCACATGGGCTTCAGTAGTTGCTGCGCATGGGCTTGGTGTTTGGGGCTCCCGGGCTCTAGAGCACAAGTTCAGTAGTTGTGGCCCACGGACTTAGTTGCTGCACAATCTGTGGGATCTTCCTGGATCAGGGATCAAACCCTTGTGTTCTGCACTGGTAGGCAGGTTGTTTACCACTGAGCCAGCAGGGCAAGCCCTCCCCTAGTGTGTTATGGAACATTCCTAACAATGGTCGGTACATCAGTAAAGCACCAGTTCATCTACTGGCTGTTTCATTCATTAACTCAGTGATGCACAGGGTACCAGGTTTTCTCATCAGGGACTGTGGAGCCCAGAGAGTCATTGTCCCAGGGGTGTGCAGGGGGCTGTCCCCTGCCTGATGCCTCATGCACAAGACAGCACTGTCTGCCTGTGACCAGAGGGGATGATGTCACCAACAAGCTTGGCCTAATGAATCCGTGAGAAATTCCCTGATCAGGAGTGCATAGCATTTAAAAACAATGCAAATGGCCTTCCCTAAATAGGTTAGTTCCTGATAATTCATCCTGTCTTTGCTAGATCCTGGCGATGTTCTTTGAGCTTTTTAGCTTTTTACTGTGATAGAGTTTTTGCTCTTAAGACTTCAGGCTTTTCCTTCATCATGTGTGATCTGCAGAAGGTTGGAGCAAAAGAGCGGGGGCCTGCCCGTGTGAGCTGAGTGTTCTCAGGAGGGCCTTCTGGCGTGGAGGGTCCCGGGGAGCCACTAGGATGGCAACCCTTGGGACACAGGCCGGCACACAGGTCTGTTAGGAGTTAGCACTTGCCTAACCCCAGGGCCCGAGATGCAGCAGTCTCGTTTTCTTTGGTAAGCTTCTGCCGAGTGGGTGATGTTTTGTGCGCTTGTTTTGGTCTCAGCTCCTAAGTAATCATCTGTAAATCCTGCAGATTGCTGATTTGTGCGTCTATCAGATGAAACGCATCGGTGCGCAGATGATTCCGAGAAGGAACAAAACTCGCTCCACGGTCGATTTAAAGGACCTTTTAGAGTCGTTCGTTTTGCATACCACTAATGCAGTATGATGCCTGAGGTCCATTTTAAAGCCCCATTATGTAACCTTATCGTTGCTATAGGAGGCATTTCTCTATAATCATTTTAATCTGTTGCATAATAAATGTTTCGAGAACCTCTTCTTCAACTTCTGTGCCAAAGGGTTTTAGAGTAAGCATCTACTTGTATGTTCTTCAAAAACAGAACAGAGAGGTAAAGCAGAAGTGCCCAGAGAAGAGACCCTTTCATTGGTTTTTTGAGCCAAGACAGAGGGAGGGGCTGACCATCTTTTCACAGAAGAAAGACTTGGTCTCCATTCTGGGGCCTCTGAGTCTCCTCATCTGTGTAGAATGTCCCTCCTCACCCCCATAACAAGCTCCCCTTCCTTAATTTTAATTTTCTTGGCAATTCAGCTCCTCACATGGATGCCATTACCTATCTCCTATTAAAAATTCCCCTTTCCCCGCTTTCCAGATGAGGCAGATGTGGAATCCAGAGTGAATTAGGGAAGTTGGCTCATCTAGCAGCTCTGGATGAAGACCCGAGGCCAACCGGTGGAGCCAAACTAGTGTCAGCGCCAAGGTCGTAGCGCCGGCGGCTCCAGCGGGCCACGCTGAGTCCTTGGGGCCCAGCCGCCAGTGACCGGCAGCAGGACGGCCTTAGAAGTCTCTTCATCGGGGGTGCTGAAGACAATTGCACTGTCCCCAGGATGGGGGTCATAAGCAAAGCTGTCACTGTTTCTGCTGGAGGACAGATAGGGTCTGGAATAAGTCAGGAAAGGAAATTGTCAGTAAAATGCTTGAAAAAACTGGCAGACCGATGTCCTCGTCAGCATGTATCTTTGCTGTGTCCCGAAGGTTTTCCTCCCTGTCACTGGGGGTTCCTGTTCCCGGTACTAGTTTTTGTCCCCAAGCTCGAGAACTTGGCCCCAGCCTGGAGCAGCCTTGGCCTCAGCTGCACACTGTGATCTAGAGGCCCCTTCCTGGATCCACGCCAACCCCACCCTTCATGCTTCTTGGGTTTCTTTTTTATTTGCTCTTATGTCCATCTTCAAGTCACCTTTTTTTTTTCTAAGAAGAACTTTTGGAAAGTAAAGGTTCTTAGAAATCTAAACTGTACATCTTGTCTTTACACTTGATGGTTGGTTTGGAGGAACACAGACGTGTAGGTTCAGAAATCCTTCAGGATTCCCGAGGGTTTTCTCCTGCCTCTGGGGACGCCTGCAGATTGGTCCCATTTTCATCCCTCGGCTGGGTTGTAGCTTTCTTTTTTCTTTTGGGGATCCTGTGGGGACCTTTTTCTTTGGTGTCCTGAAATTCCATTAAGATGTGTCCAGTTTTCGTCTTGGGTATTAGTAATCCAGGATTTCATAAATCTCAAGTCTCTAGCTTGCTTTTAGATCTGGGAAGTTTCTTTCTCCTATTATTACTATTATTGTTATTGTTTACTTTCACCCCTGTTTATTTTTCTGTTCTCCCTTTTTGGAAAGCCTGGAGGTCACTTTATAGTTCTTACAGATTGTTCTTCTGTCTTAAACTTTTTCAGTTTTTCTGTATCTTTTTCTGTTATTTTTGTCCCTGGACAATGATTGAACTTTATCTTCCAGCCCTTATACTGTATTTTAAGTTCTGATAGTCATGTTTGAAGTATCCATGAACTCTTTTTGTTGTTCTTGTTCTGATTGCTGCTTTTTGACAGCAACTAGTGTTTTTGTTTTGTTTTTAGGGGTATTATGTCTTCTTTTCTTTTTTTCAGTTTTGTTGAGATGCAGTTGACATACAATATTGTATAAGTTTAAAATGTACACCATAATGATCTGACTTGCATACATCATGAAATGATGACCATATTAAGTTTAGGAAGCATCTGTCATCTCATATAGATACAAAATCAATAGAAAAATTTTTTTTCCTGGTTGAGAACTCTTAGGATTAACTCTCTGAACTTTCATATACAACATACAGCAGTATTAATTGTATTCATGTTGTACATTATGTCCCGTTGCTTATTCATCCTATAACTAGAGGTTTGTGCCATTTGTCTGCCTTCATGCAATCCCCTCGAATGCCTTTTCCCTGTGGTGATCCCCTTTTCTTTGAGTTTGCTTTTGAAGTATAATTTGACCTATAGTACAATGTTAGTTGGGGCTTCCAAAGTGGCTCAGCAGTAAAGAATCTGCCTGCGGTGCTGGAGATGCAGGAGACATAGGTTTGATCCCTGGGACAGGAAGATCCCCTGGAGGAGGGCATGGCAACCCACTCCAGTATTCTTCCCTGGAGAATTCCGTGGACAGAGAAGCCTAGGGGGACTACAGTCCATAGGGTCACAAAGAATCAGACACGGCTGAAGTGACTGAGCATGCATGCACCATGTTGGTTCCTGTTACACACAGAATGACTGGATATTTCTATATGTTTCAAAATTATCACATTTAGTTACCATTGGTCACCATGCAGGGTATCATATGATTCTTGACTCTATTCTCCCCCGTAACTCGTTTATGTTGTAGCTGGAAGTCTGTGCCTCATAACCCTCCTGACCGATTTCTTTCCTCCCTCAACCCTCTGGCAGCCACCTGTTTGTTCTCTGTATCCATAACTGTGTTTTGCAATGTTTGTTCATTTACGGTTTTTTTTAGATTCCACATAGAATTGAAATCAAACAGATTATGCCTTTCCCTGTCTGATTTATTTCACTTAGCCTAATACCTTATAGGTCCATCCATGTTGTTGCAAGATTTCATCCTTTTTTAAAGCTGAATAATATTTCATTGTATATACATGTAATATATATATATATATATATATGCACACACACATACACACAGACAATGAAAATGTGAGATATACAGATATATCTATCTTACATTTTTTTATCCATTCATCCATCAGTGGATACCTAGGTTATTTTTGAATCTTGGCTATTGTAAATAATGCTGCAGTGGATATAGAGGTGCATATATTTTTCCTAATTAGCTTCTTTGTTTTCTTCAGATGAATACTCAGGAGTAGAATTTCTAGATCATATGGGGATTCTATTTTTAATTTTTTGAGGACTCTCCATACTGTTTTCCATAGTGACTGCACCAATTTATATTCCCACCAGCAATGTAAGAGGTTTTTCGTTTGTCCACATCCTTGCCAACACTTGTTATCTGCCTTCTTTTTGATGATAGCCATTGTGACAGGTGTGAAGTGGTATCTCCTTGTGGTTTTGATTCACGGAGAGGGGCAGAGGGTTTAGTAGTAGTAAGTCTTTTTAATGCCCTCTGAAAATACTGATTGGATTTTTAAATGTTCATTTCTGTTCACAGAATTATCTCTGCTCAGAGTCAGCTGTTCTGTTTAGTCTACCTGATCCTTCTCTCTTGAGCTGTGGGTGCTCCCCCAAGTGTCTGGATGCCCTTGGCTGGCTGTCTGTACCTAGGGATGCTGACCCAAGTCAATTAGGTGGTTGGTTGGTGGGTAGGTAGTTTACAGGTAGGTCGATTTGCTCTCCAGTGCTTCTGTTCCCTGGTCGGCGGCCAGTGGGGCAGACAGCCTATGTACATATGTGGGTAGGAACCTCAGAAAAACAGTGCAGGATCCCTCATTGACTCAAGTTTTGAAAAGGTGGATGAGGGCAAGGGTGGGATGATATGGGAGAATGGCATTGAAACATGTTATTTATCATATGTGTAATCAATCGCTAGCCCAGGATTGATGCTCGGGGCTGGTGCATCGAGATTTCCCTGGGGGAGGGAGGAGGGAGGGAGGAGGAAGGGGGGTTCTGGAGGGGAAGCATATGTAAACCCATGGCGATATCATGTCATTGTATGGCAAAACTAATAAAAAAAAGAAAAAAAAAGAAAAGGTCTGAGCAAGAGGTGGGAAAGGGTGCTTAACCAAGGGGCAGATTGGAGAGAGCAGCTTTTTCCTGTAACATAAACCAAGATTTCACAGCAATTCTAAGAACGGTATTTTTGTTGTTGTTTGTTTGTATTTGTTTTTAAAAGTTATTTTTATCTCTCAACCATTTCGCACACCAAGGACATCTTGCAGTGTCTGGAGACCATTTTGGTTTTAACAGGTGGAGGGGGAGGGAGAAAGTGCTGCCAGCTTCTTGAGTGTCGTGGTCTGGGATGCGGCCAAACACCCTGAGACCCACAGAGCATCCCGCACAACAGAGGGTAGTGCCAGTTAGTGTTAGTCCCTCAGTTGTAGCTGACTCTTGGCGACCCCACGGACTGTAGCCCGCCAGGCTCTCTGTCCATGGAATTCTCCAGGCAAGAATACTGGGCAGAGTGGGTTGCCATGCCCTCCTCCAGGGCCCTTCCCAATTTGGGGGTTGAACCCACGTTTCTTGCGTCTCCTGCATTGGCAGGCGGGTTCTTTACCACTAGCATCACCTGGGAAGCTCTTTTAATTGGTGAAGAGATGGGAATCCTATTAAATAGGTTTTGATTCTCACAGCCATAAATATTCCATAGCAATACCTCAGATGGTCAGTCAGTCTGTACAGAGAGTCTTGTAATGGATTGAAAGCCTCTTTTTTGTGGACATTTAGATTGCTCCACAGTTTTTACTCCTTTATTTTTATTTTTATTTTTTTAATTAATTTTTTTTAATTGTTTTTGCCATACATTGTCATGATATCACCATGGGTTTACATATGCTTCCCCTCCGGAACTCCCCTCCCTCTTCCCTCCCCCCCCCCCCCGGGAAATCTCACTGCACCAGCCCCGAGCATCAGTCCTGGGCTGGTGATTGATTAGACATATGAAAATTAACATGCTTCAATGCCCTTCTCCCATATCATCCCACCCTTACCCTCATCCACAAAGTCCACGAGTCTATTCTATACATCTGCGTTCCATTTCCTGTCTCGTATGTTGGGTTCTCGTTACCGTCTTTCTAAATTCCATATATGTGCGTTAATATACTGTATTGTTGTTTTTGGTTTTTACTCCTTTAAAAACCAATTAATTGAACACCCTTTTGTATGTATCTTTGTGCACTAAGCCACTTATTTTCCACAAGATAAATTTTAAGAGGTGAAATTATTGGGTCAGAATGTGCAGACACTTGCTGTGGGTTGCCAGATCGCACCCCTAAGGTCCAAACTAACTCTCCATCAGCCTCATGTAATGTTCCTTTTCTTAAACCTTCATGAAGGCTGAGTATTATTATTGTTTAATCCTTGTCAGCTTGGTGGAGTCTAAATTGCATCTGATTGTTTTATTTGTGTCAGTTTAATTGCTAGTGAAGTTGAGCTCTTTCTCATAAGTTTATTAGGCATTGGCATTTCTTCCTATGTAAAAATTTGCCTATGAACGTGAATTTCACATCCTGATTGATTCATTTCTTGTTTACATTTCTATTTTCTTCTTCACTGATTAGTTTTGGGACTTGCATAACTCAATTTTATTGGCTACATTACTTAATACAATTTCCTTTACTCCTCTCTCAAGAGGCTGGAGTTCTATGAGTAAGTTATTTATGCATTTGATTTTTAAGGATGGAAATGGCCATGATACATTCTGAAGGCTTGCAAGTTTGGGAGCGTCCTGGTTGACTGGGAATGTTTGGGTCATCCTCTGTTGCCTTCAGGTTCTATAGGTGTCCTCCCAGTGGCTGGTTGGCCTCCTTCCTCCCCTACCTACAGGTCTGTCTGTCATCATGCAGTCATCCTTTTCTTCATGGGATACCCAGGTCACTAGTGCTTTACTGCTGCCTCTCTGCTGGCATTTAGTCATGTGGAAGAGAAGATGATGCTCTCTGTGTGGATTTCTCTAAATTTCCCTGACAGCTGGTCCTTCCACGACACACTTGAGCCCGTGGGATGTCCTTCTGTAATGTCTTCTCTTACTGCTTTCTCAGTATCTGCTCTGATCTCGCCTTTTCTCCCTTCCTACACGTGGCTTCCAAGTTTCTGCTGTCTTTGCTTAACATCTTTTCCTCTGTGTTTTAGGATTACATGAATTGATTTTCCTAAGTCATTAATTTCTTTCTATAGTATTGGATCTGTGGTTAACTATATCCAGTGTATGAGTTTTCTTTCTTAAATTTTAAGTTGCCTATTCAAGTAATTATGTACATAATTAAAAATATTTAACACATAAAGTCTTGTAATAAAAATACCCTTTTCTGGCCTGTTTTCCCTTGTCCTTGTTCTCTTCCCCGCAAGGAAGTACCTCTCACATACTTTCAGCTGTTTCTTTGGGTCCTTTCCCTCTTTATCCGTAAATAATAAACTTTGACCATTTCTTGACGTACTAAGTTCTGACATTATTTATCTCACATTATTGTAGAAGAGGAGTCCGTGCTGTTCACATCCCCCATCTTTGCAGTGTTGTGATATCATTTTGATTGAATCAGTAAATGGTTTTATATTGCCGTGACCCCGTGACTGTGGTCACCCCAGGGCCCAAGTTATAGCCTATGTTTTTTTTTTCCTCTTGTTCAGTCTTTTGCTTTTCTGGGAGTGTGTACTTATCTTTTCTTCTTGAGATCCTGCTGAAAGCACTGTGTTTTCTCCTCCTGCACCCAGACCTCTGTTTCTAAGCATTGTCTCTCTCTAGGCCCTTTCTGGGAGCCCCTCTGGAGCCCTCGCCGCCCCCCGCCCCGCCCCCAGTGTGGACGGGTCAACCCCTGGCGGCCAGGGACCCTGGCTTTGACCTCTCTGTAGGTCATGTGCACTGTTTTTCTGGGGCCCATGTCTTCCTCTCTTCTGGATTATTATGTTGCTCTAGATTTGCTCTGTTGGCATTTGTGCAACATGTGAGACCAAGTGGGGCAGAGGAAAGGTTTCCCCCCTCCACTTTTTTAAGACTCTTGCAAATTGAAGAAACATTTTGAATCATTTAAAGAGCACTGTTAGTTTCAAATGCTCATAAGAGTTTTCTGTTACCAATTATGCCCTGGAATACCAAAGCTGAAATGGTTTTAGTGTCTCCTTAAACGTTGCTCCCCGGTGGTTAACCAGACACGTGCTGACAGCGAGCTCGGTATCAACTCCAGCCCGAGATGGATGTTGACTAAACTAGGTGCCTGTTATTTCTGCCTCTAAACAGCAGTGGCCCAGAGAGGTTAGCTGTCACCGTCACTCTGGAGATTTTCCAGTGAAGGAAGGGCCCAGGGCACAGGCATGAGGAGGGCTGTTGGGTCCTTTTCCCCAGTGAGGTAGGGAGGGAGTGGTCAACATAACAAAACTCTTGGACTCTGAAACACATCGTTTGCCATGTATGTGGGTGACCAGTCTTCAGAGGATTCACCTGTATAAGGAGATGTCATAGGACTATAAACTGCATCCCTCAGCCCCTTGAATGGGGGGACCCTCGTCTCCCCCATGGCCCTCCTGTGTCCCAGGTGCCGACTGGTGGAGAATGCAGGGTGACATTGGCCGGTGACACAAGGCGTGCACACACAAGAACCTGGCTCATCTCAGAGCACCTGAAGCGCTCTGGTCTGGGTGCCCCCGAAGTGAGAGGCTTCGGTTCAGATAGTTAACATGGGTAGTCTTCTCAGGGGGCTCAAGGAGGGTGGAAACCAGATGGGGAGGGGAAGCCAGCGTGTGGTGACCCATGGGCACCCCCTGGGGGACTGAGGTCACCTCCAGAGGTGCTCGCCTCAGGACCTGTGCTCCGGCCAGGCCTGCAGGCATCTTCAGAATGAGGTGCAGATGCTCTGGCAGGAGGTCGGAAGCTGTGGGCTGCCGGGCAGCTGTCCTAACCCTGCAGGGACCCCAACAGCTTCTGCTGCGAGGATAGAGAAGCCCACGCCTGGGCTGACCTCCATCCCATGATGGTGTGTCGCATCACCTGCAGGGAAGGCTGGGTGGATAGGGGGACAGGCAGCTGAGTAGGAATAAAGCAGAGACAGCAAGCACCCCACCCTCACCCACCACTCTGCATGCCTAAGACAGTTTTTGTAAACAAGGGGGAAATTAGAAAATAAAATTAGCTTGCATGATTTCAGATGGGAATGGATGCCTCCTTGCCTGACTTCCCCCTCCCCCACTGCTTTTTTTTAATTCCCATGAAAACCTCAAGCAGAGTTAATAATGTATGAAAATTAGGTACCATGTGTGTACTTTGCTTTGTTATATTTTTATTAAGCAGCCAGTTGATTTAAAAATAACGTGACAGCTGACATAATGGCAGACGCCTTGGCATGTATGGCAACATCCTTTTTGACTGTTGTCAGATTTTCCATTACACAAGGACACTTTAAAAAAAAGAGGCTTTCAGAATTATCACATAATAGAAAATTATATCAAGTTACAGTTCGATAAAACAAATTGCCCAACACAAATTCCAATTTTTAAAGATGGCTTGATCAGTTAGAACTAGTCTGTGGAAGTCAGTTTCTACAGATTGTTTAAAATCCCACCGTAGACTCACACTTTTATCTTCCTGGAGTTTCTCTAGGCTATTGGGGTTCGGCCTTCTCCTCTGTCCCCTTCCTGTCCTCTGCCCTCTGGCCTGTTAGGCAGCAGGAGAAGCCGCAGGTCGTGGGCCCAGAGGTTTCCAGGACCTCAGCAGGTACCCCGCCTCTGAGGGTTCTGTGGGCTGGCTCGGGGGCTTCAGGCTGAGGTGGGTGCTCTCTCCCAGGTTTCCAGCACCAGCCTGCATCATTGCCTGATGGATCCCTGCCCATGGTGGAGGGGCTGCAGCCTTCTCTAGTCGCTGTGCAGGGACCTGTGGGCTTTCCTGCACCTCCATGGTGGGGTTGGATGGCTGCCTCCAGTGTGTGTGTGTGTGTGTCTGTGTGTCTGTGTGTGTGTGTGTGTGTGTATGTCTGTGTGTGTGTGTGTGATTGCACCTGACCCCAGGAGGCTCACCGTCGGTAGAGCATTGCTCTGCTCCACAGCGCGTCTTCCTTGCTGTCTCGGGTGTGTTAATTAGCCAGCAAAGCAGTCATCTGGTGTCAGTGCATTTGGTGGGTCTGCAGGGTGAGAGAGCAGTCAGCAGGCCAGTTTCAGTGAGTTGACACGGTCAGGGCGTCTTTCCTGGTGGCAGGAGTTGGTGGACCCAGGAAGGATGGCAAGTTCATGGAGGGAAGCTTCTAGAGCTGTTGAGAAGGACTCATGGGCTGCTGGGTGTGGGGCGTTTTGTCTCTTAGCTCCTGTCCTTACTTCCGAGGGGACATGCCAGCCGTGTCCCCTCCTCGGCAGCTTCCTGGGGTTGCCTGCCTGTGCCTCCTGATGTCAGCAGGTGTGGACCAGCATCCGTGGAGCCGTTGTTACCTTGTGGCGTTTTAAAATGTAATTGCAGAGGAGACATTTGATCTTGATGACTTGCACCGTAAGACTTTCTTGGAATCTTTGCAAGGTATGGGTTGGAACAGAACTTTTCCATCTACACCATGGTCTATAAAAATCTTAGTAACTGACTTCATGGGACTTGAGCTTTTCTTTTGTTATTTCCTTTACTCTCTGATTAGATTTTGCTCATGTGCAGGACAGAACAGTTTGACAGGAAATAACCAACATTAAAATATCTCGAGGGGAAGACTGTACCTGGTACCACTCTCGTAAGGACGGCACAGGGTTGGCTGCCTCAGCACTAGGGCTGACCTCAGAAGCCTCTGTCCAGGTGAGCTTTGGCTCCTAAGGAACCAGGTCGACAGGAAGCTTGGCTGGGAGTCCGGAGGCCTCGCGATTTCCCCAGCCTGGCTGTGGCCTTGAGCTTGCTCTCTCAACTGACTCCACCCCTCCATGGTGCTCAAAATAAATCTGGGAACTGCTCTTGACTTCTCAGAATGCTCAAGGTGACAAATTGTTTGTCACCATTTAAGGGGCCATTTGTTTCCCTGGTGTGAAGACAGACTTTTAAGGGAGGAAATTAACATTTCAGGTTACGTTTGTGAGCCTTTTCAGGAAGGAGGTGCTCCTTTTAGTCAGCTGTCATCTAAAAATGAAGAAAAGACCTGAAATGGTTTTTGTGGGATTTGTGAGAACATATAAAAGCACTTAACAGAAGTTGTAATTATTCACACCTTTTTGTGAAACCGTGTTGGGAGCAAGTCTGAGGCACCATCTTGCTCTAAGAGGGACCCTTCCATCAGGGGTTCCTGGGTACCTATTATGTTCAGAAATGTCTTGTAAAGAAATCACTTTTCTTGGTCCCTCCAACACAGCTGCTCACGCCTGACAGCTGGGTGGTTAGACGTTCCCGAGAAGGGCAGGCAGGTGGTGGCATGAGCAGACACAGTCTCTCTGTCTCCCCTTCACACCCTCCCAGCTTGGGCTGGTGTCCCCAGCTGTAGAGCCACACCCTCTGCTGAGCTTCTCTGGAAAGGGCAGAATCTCAAAGTGGCTAGAATTCTGACTACGCGGACCACGGTGTGAGTCTGGGAGCAGCTGGTGTCTGCAGCAGTCTGGAGGTGCTCCTTCATTTCGTGTTTTATGTCACCGTCCCCTGGATCGTCCCACAGGCTGAAGGGATCCGCCCTTCAAGATGCTTCAGCAGCAAGTGGTGGACCGCCCACTACCATGGCCGTCTCCATCTCTGGTGACTCGGGGCTCCCACATGCTCCAGCCCCCGAACCAGCTGGCAGAGGTCTGCACCTCTGTCTTGGGTGGTGGTTACCCCAGCAGCACCTTGTCCCACCTCTGATCCCAGCCGGGGATGTCCTAGTCCTGGCCATGCCTTGCCCGCCCTCTCTTGGCTTCTCCTGGCTCAGCCCTGACTTCCCTTGGTCTCTCGCTCCTCAGCCCTGTCCTCCACAGCCATTGACCTTCTGGTTTAGCCGCCTCATGCCAGGGGCCCTGCACCACCTGCGCCCTCCCCTGTGAGTATCCTGTGGGGAAGATGAATACAGAGGCCAGTACTGCCCGGGGTGGGCACACCTCCCCCTCCCTCCACCAGGGACTCCTGCCCCACCCTCAGCTCTGCTTCCACTCAGCCTTCCCCGAACTTGAGGGCCTGTACCCTACCAGCCCACCACACACTGGCCACCCCGCATTCCCTGCTGCTGACTGTCTCTGGGGCTGCCCCTTGCTCTGGGGCTGCCCTTATCCCTGTTATCGGTGGATAGGCTGGAGCCACACACTGGCCTCTGTCACCCTGGCCCACCTCTCCTACTACCGCTGATGGACCTGCAGGCCTCTCCTGAGGTCAGTACCAGTGACCTCGAAGCGCTCATCCAGGTCCTCATTGCTCTGGAGGCTTCCCCATCCTGCTTCCTCTCCCCCACCTCCTTTTTTTTCCCCTGCTTCCTCTTAGCTGAGTATCCAGTTCACTCACCTTAGGTTTGGTCCTTCCGATTCTTCAGCCACAGGTAGAAACATCCAGTCACACTGAGGTCCTGCAGTGGCTTTTTGCTAAACCACTAAGGAGCAGGATCCTAGTCAGGGTTTTGTTTTCATTTGTTGAAAGGAAATGGCCCGAAGGTCCTTGTATGTCTCCATCTGCAAGGCTGAGTACAAAGGAGGGCAGCCGCTTGGCCTGCCATGAGCTTTGGACAGGATGCTGGCGTCACCAGTGCTGTCAGCTTCTCCACTTCAAAACAGGGTGGTAATAGTTCCTTTCGTGCGCACCCAGGGCTGAGAACAGGACCAGGCTGGAGTGGGGAGCACCAGTTATTTGTGTGGTGGACATTCAGCTCAGAAAGCCAGGGCATGTGTGGTTAGCCCCTGTGTTTCTGGCACCTTGCACAGGGCATGACTTGTAACCAGTACTCATAAACTTATGAACTGAAGCTTATAGATTAAGCAAGACAGTCCATGCGACTCCTTGGAGAGAAAGTGGAGTTTGGTGTCTAGAGGCCTGGGGTGTGGTCTCGTGTCTGCCTCTTGCATCCTGTAGATGACCCCTGAGCAAGCCTCACCCGCTGAAGGTCCATTTCTCCTTTACTTCGACGGGCATGTGATGAGATGCTTTGCTGTCAGCTGGTCGTGCTCCAGGTGTGCCCACATGTAGCTGAAACAGTGAGGAAGTTAGTGATCCCTACCCTCCTCCAAGAGGACGGCTGATTCCTCTGGCTTGGCCCCGCCCCTGCCCCTCCCCAGGGCTTCTGTGTCCCCCAGACACCCCCTCCTCATTCTGAGAACTGCCTCCATTCTGAGAAGTCTCATGCACTTGTATTTATTTGGGAGCAGTATGGTCCTCTGAAGCCCCCTGGAGTTCCTTTAGGTCCTCGTGACTGTGGCTCAGGCCCGTGTGACAGCAGGCTCAGGGCCACTTCTGAGTAGAGGGAAGAGGAGGGACTGAATGGTGACTATAGCTCAGGCCACCAGTGTGGTTTCTCCGGGGGATGCTGATAAGGACACACCTGTTAGTGGGCTGTTCAGAGCAATTGGGATCAGTTGGGCAGAGGTACAAAGCCAGGAGCCTCCCAGGGGGCTATATCTACCCCAGTGAGTTTACCCTTGCCCAGGTGCACGCTTGAAAACAGAATGTGACTGCCCTGGTAGAGCTTAGGGAGCTTGTCCTCTGTGGTGAGGCTGCAGTCTCCACCCTGCCCTGATGTCTCGTATGTGGTCACTTCACTCATTCGCTTGCCTGGTGCCTCAGGTCATGATCACGTTTGCAGGCTCTGTGATGGAGCATTGTAACCTTAGTGTTCAGCCAGCTTATTTGTATGTTAGGCACTTAGAGCATGATCATCTTGATTAAAAAGAAAGCTCTTTCGTTTCTCAGTGTATTTAAGTGTGAGTCAGGGAAGTTTGGGTCTAGATAGTCTAGTCTTCTATTTTTTGCCACCTATCCCTCACCACCTTCAGAGATGTGGCGTGAGAGGAATGGGCTGACCTCGGAATGGTTACCTGGCCCCTGGGGGTGTCTTGGCCTGGAACTGCCTTTGGAAGATTTGGGTTTCACTTTGAGATACTAGAGCCTATATGGTTTGCAAACTGTCTGCTTTGCAATATGGACCCTCTCAGATAATTAAAAAAACAACAACAACAAGCAAACAGGGCTTCCCTGATGGTCCAGTGGTTAAGAATCCACCTGCCAATGCAAGGGACACAGGTTTTTATCCCTTGTCCGAGAAGATCCCACATGCCATGGGGCAACGAAGCCAGTGCACCACATCTACTGAACCCATGAGCTGCAACTACTGAAGCGTGCGTGCCTGGAGCCTGTGCTCTGCAGCAAGAGAAGCCACTGTAAACAGCCAGAGTTGTCCCCCTCACCTCAACCAGAGAAAGCCCACAACAGAAACGAAGATCCAGCACAGCCAAAAATAAAATAAAAAATCTTTAAAAATGAAAAAACAAAGAAACAAAAAGCAAAAGTCCTTCATCGTGGTGTTGTAGGTCGTATCCCCACAGGCCTGTCGTGGTTTATATTTTCCTTGACGTTTGTGTCCTGATTAACTTGAAAGCCATGGTGTGCTATAGGAGTCTGTATGCAGCACCTTTTTCTTCTTCTTTATGTTTCTCTTCTGTTTCCTCAAAAAAAAAAAAAAAAAAAACCCCACCGCTTTCTTGCCTTGAGATGTAAATTCCACATTCTGGCTGCATTGGATTCCAAGTTTTTCCGAGAAAAGGCTTAAATTTATTAGGTTCACAATGTTCTCTCAGAGAACTTTTACTCTGAGGCATGGAGCCATGTGTGATCGGGGTTGTTTTAAGATAAATAATGGAAGAGTCAGCATCACATCCTTTACAGAAAGTCGGGCTGTGCCTGTTGCTTCAGTAATTGTCACACGTGATCCACAAGCTTGGCCCAGAGTGGCGGGCACAGGGCTGGGGTGGAGGGTCACGCAGATGCTCCCGCAGTTTCCCTCGGCATCGATGGCACCCCTGGGTTAGTGCAGAATTGGATGGGCAGTGTAGAGACCTGAGGACCCCTAGGAAGCCTGCTTCTACTGGCAATTGTTTCCTGTCATCCAGCCAGGATCTGGTTTCTCCACAGTGTTAAAGAGTGGGAGGCAGATAAGAGGATCGCAAACAAGCCTTTGTGTATAATGGACTCTCAGCATCGCAGAGCCTTGGTCTGCTTGTGTCACTAGAGATGGCCACATTATTTTATATTTACCTCTAAAGAGGGGAACCAAAACCAAGAGGTCCTCTTTGGGGAATAAAAATCATGCTTTCTCCACATCCTCTCTAGCATTTATTGCTTGTAGATTTTTGGATTGCAGCCATTCTGACTGGTGTAAAGTGGTACCTCATTGTGGTTTTGATTTGCATTTCTCTGATAATGAGTGATGTTGAGCATCTTTTCATGTGTTTGTTAGCCATTTTTATGTCTTCTTTGGAGAAATGTCTGTTAAGTTCTTTGGCCCACTTCTTGATTGGGTCATTTATTTTTCTAGAATGGAGCTGCAGGAGTTGCTTGTATATTTTTGAGATTAATTCTTTGTCCGTTGCTCTTACACTGTTGGTGGGAATGCAAACTAGTACAGCCACTATGGAGAACAGTGTGGAGATTCCTCAAAAAACTGCAAATAGAACTGCCATATGACCCAGCAATCCCACTGCTGGGCATACACACCAAGGAAACCAGAATTGAAAGAGATACATGTACCCCATTGTTCATCGGCACATTGTTTACAGTAGCCAGGACATGGAAGCACTCTAGATGCCCATCAACTGACGAATGGATAAGAAAGCTGTGGTACATATACACAATGGAATATTACTCAGCATTAAAAAAAAATTCATTTGAATCAGTTCTACTCAGGTGGACGGAACTGGAGCCTATTATCCAGAGTGAAGTAAGCCAGAAGGAAAAACAACAATACAGTATACTAATGCATATATATGGAATTTAGAAAGATGGTAACGAGAACCCTGCATGCGAGACAGCAAAAGAAACGCAGATGTATAGAACAGACTCGTGGACTCTGTGGAAGAGGGCGAGGGTGGGATGATATGGGAGAATGGCATTAAAACATGTTAATTATCATATGTGAAATCAATTGCCAGCCCAGGGTTGATGCTCGGGGCTGGTGCACTGAGATGACCCAGGGGGAGGGAATCGGGAGGGAGGAGGGAGGGGGGGTCTGGAGGGGGAGCATATGTAAACCCATGGCAGTTTCATGTCATTGTATGGCAAAACCAACACAATAAAGTAAAGAAAATTAAAAAAAAAATCATGCTTTCTTAGAGGCTGGCTTGGAACATATTCATGATTATATAGGTATGTGTAAGTATCCATCTGCCTGCAGACATGTACATGTAGAACACACACGTGTCAACATGCAGACACTGATGTGACTATAAACTGCTGGCTGCAGCTGATCACAGTTCACTCCCAAATGTTGATTTCTAAATGTTTGGATTCCATAACCTAGGGACATGAAAAATAAAAAGGCAGGGGGTCCCTTATGAATTGCCAACACCATATTTTCTAAGGTCATTAAACATTTTTTTGGTGATGGATGGTAACTAGACTTACTGTGGTGATCATTTTGCACTACATACAAATACAGAATCACGTTGTATATGTCAGTTATGTCTCAGTAAAAATTACTTTGGTTGTAAGATACACACAACATAAAATTTAACATCCTGCCCATTTCAAAGTGTATAGTTCAGTATGGTTATATACATTCACGTTGTGCATCCAGGATCATTTTATAAGAAAAAGAGCAAGACAGATGGGCCCCGTTTCCTGACCTAATCGTTTCATAAAGGAAAGAGCGCCAAAAGGGAAACAAGGAAGGAAGGCTGGCATCTTGTGTGTGTATGCGTGTGTGTACATGCCTAGTCACTCAGTTGTGTTTGACTTTTTCTGACCTGCTGGACTGTAGCCCACCTGGCTCTCTGTCCATGGAATTTTCCAGACAAGAATACTGGAGTGAGTTGCCTTTTCCTTCTCCAGGGGATCTTCTGACCCAGGGATCAAACCCATGTCTCCTTCATCGGCAGGCAGATTCTTCACCTGTTGAGCCTCTGGGGAAGCCCAGCTGGCATCTTGATGAAGGATGTTCCTCCTGCGTCTGTGGTAGAAAATCACAGAGAAAAAAATAACCATTTATGGAAGCATAATAGTGCAGAGGGACAGAGGGCAAGGAGCTCTGTGTAGCCTTTACTCAGATGTGTAAAATGCTAACCTTCTTGTTTCGCCATTACACCTAAAACTATGTTGTCTGCCAATTACATTGTAATTAAAAAAAAAACTACTTGCTCTGTATCTTCTCAGCCTAAAACCATCCTTCTCACAGCGTCTGTCCTTGAGCTGTTTGTTACCAGGCCATGGTAGGTCATAGAGCTCGGGCTGGAGGAGCTTAGCATGGCTTCTAAGCACACAGTTCAGCGGTGGTATTTCTTCACAGTCAGACTTTGCTGACGAAGAAAGCCATGTGTTCATTTATGTCCTGGCACGAATCTTATCGTTGCTGGTCTGAGTGCCAGTAGCAGGCATTTCACGTCTGGCAGTGGTCAGTAGCCCTGTTCTAGAGCTGGGTTTGTTTTTATAGAAGTTAAGCCAGCAGGTACAGTTGGAGCCCTATGTATTCATTCCACTGTGATACCATGCTCTATTCTTTCTCCCTGAAGTTAACTAGTGAACTGACTTTGGTTTGTACTCTCCAAGCCCCTCTTACATCTGTCTGTAAGCAACATGTAGTGTTTTGCAAAAATGAAATCCTGCCACTAAGGCTTCTGAAACTGACATTGGTGTGTATTGACTATAAACTGGGTTTAAAGACTTATCTGTGTTGATCTGTGTCCATCTGCTCTAGAGGATCACTCTGTGTGACTGTGCCACATTCTAGTTAAATGTCCTCCTATTGGTGGACATCTGGGTTGTTTCTAGGTTCTTGCTAATACATTAATACCACAGTGCACATGCCAGGGAGCCTTTCTTACGCACGTGAGAGGGAGTTTATCCCAGGGAGCTTTCTGGGAAGAGAGTCACCAGGTCAAAGGGGAAGAGAAGCCTTTGTTCACAAAATTGAATTCCCTGCTTAACCAGCCTGGCTATTTACTGCAGTTGTTCAGGCACTTGGAGTGGGAGTAGGGGGAGAGAGAATATTAAGTCACCCAGTAATAAATTTGGTTTTCTGGATCAAATTGAAAGCTGCTGATGGTTGCTCTGTCTAAAGGTTTAGCTCAGAGTCTAGGAATAGTAAAGCAAGGATCTGGCAGATTGCTTACAGTGACTTTTCTTCATGTCTCTGGGCTTGGGGCAGAGACCAGTGGGGAGTAGCCAGCCCTTCAGGTTCCCCCTTTTCCACATAAACAGGAAAATGTTTGCAGACTTGGCCTGGGAGGCCCGTGAACCAGGGTGTTGCTGTTTTGTCAGGCTTTCTCACAGATGGCTCTTCTGGTCCAATAAAATCCTCTGGCCACAGCTTGGTCCATCTCCTCAGATGAGTTTCTCAGCATGCCTTTTTGGAGTGCTGGACGTTGCTCAGGAGTTTCAGTGGATCCGTCTTCCCACCATCTGGTTGTGGTCTCTGAACAAGCTGGGGAGGCACCCAGAAGGGCAGAAGTGGCCTTGGGTGGCCTGGGGGACATGTGCAAGGGTCCTGTGGCAGCATCTCCAGGTAGCTGCCATGCAGCCCACTGTGAACACCAGGGCCTGGACCTCGGGTGAGTCTCAGGACAAGCCGAGAGCCAAGGGGATGTCCAAATACTTTATATCACAGCTTCTCTTTCCTTCAGCAAATAGGAGAGCGAGCGTATCTAAAGAGTTTATTGCTCTTTAGAAAACAGTGAACAGGAAGACAACCTGCCTGTGAGAAAAAGCTATAGAGCCATGAAAGAAAAAATTAGCTAAACTATAAACTAGACTAAAAGCCTTTTCTGCTCAGCCTGTCAGAGCAGCCTATGAGTGGACCCTTCCCACACACCCCGGGACAGGCTGAGCTGTGGGAGGGTCTGATGGAGATCACAACATCTGATGCGTGTGGTGTCGGATGGATGGACACTGGATATGGGATCTGGCATGGCAGCCAATGTGATACCCCATATTATCAGACAAAAATCGTTGTCCATGGTTGCTGCCTGTGAGGTCATTGGTGTTTTGGACGTACAGGCATGAGTTTACATTTGTAAAATAATTCTTTCTTTCTTTCTTTTTTTAATAACCAGCTGTCAAAGCTTGAAAAGCAGCAGCAGAGGAAAGAAAAAACCAGAGCCAAAGGGCCTTCTGAGTCAAGCAAGGAGAGAAGCGCTCCCCGCAAGGAAGACCGCAGCGCCAGCAGTGGGGCCGAGGGGGACGTGTCCTCAGAGCGGGAGCCGTAGGTGTGCTGGATGCAGGTAGGTTGGCCTCCTCGGGCTGCATGGTCTCCTTATGTGGGGGTACTGGTCACGGATGGAGGATGGGATGGCTTGGGGCAGTTTGCTTTATGGACATTGGCTTGTGGCTGCCTTAAATCCTGCTGCCCTCCAGGGTGGAGAGAAGAGCTGAGATGCACCCACATCAGCTTACTGCTGCGTTTCTTAATGCTACTAGAGTGTTCCAGACTCGAGCTTCCACTTCCACACTTTCTTCTTGGGAGCTGTGTGGGGGGGGGGGCGTTGCAGCCGGCACCCTGTGCAGCCTCTCACCCGTCATCCTTCACTGCACCCTCCTGGTGCTGCCCGCTCACATTCCAGAGGGTTCCCTGTAGCTTTGGGTCCAACTCCCTGCCTAGAGATCATGGGCTCGTTGTCCCCACTGCCTGATGGCCCTTGGCTCAGCTTGATTCCCTGTGGACACATCACTTGCCAGCGTTCACTGGTGCAGGGAAAAGCATGGGAACTGTCTGGTCACATGTCAGCCAGTGCACTGGCGTGGGGTGTGAAGGGATGCTGGTGAGACTCCAGGGAATGAGGGGTTGAGGGGCAGGCCCTTGAGGGGCCTGTGGAAATGGGGAAAAGGAGGCAAGGGCATGGAGCTGCCCAGCTGAGAGAAGAGCGGGTGTGCGTGTTGGGGTGGTCTGGACAGATGGGCACAGGCGGAGGCTGGAGAGTGGGCACATAGGCTGCTGTCCGGATACTTGTCTGAGGCAGGGGCCCAGAATAGTCCAGGCCTTGGAGAGTCTAGTGGACAACTCTGAGCCACCTGGGTTTTGTCCTGGGGTCCCGGGGAAGCTCTGAGAGCTGTCAGGTGCACAAGTGACACAGTCAGTTCCCATATTAGAAAGGTGACCCCAACAGCCCTAGGGAGCGGGCTGGAGGTGACAGGCCAGTGGTGAGGCAGCTGCAGAATGCACAGGATCAAGGGCCGGATGTGCAGTTCAGAGCCTTTGGCCTGTAAACTGTGGTTCAGATCAAGTGTGCCTGTGGGTTCACCCTGAAGATGCCACATGGTGAGAGAACACCTGGGGCATGGCTTCTGCTTCTGGAGTGGGGTGCCAGGGGTCTGACTGTGGAATGTCCATTAGGACACCCTCTGCCGGCATGGAGAGAGTGCCCTGAGCCCACAGTGGTGGCCAGGCACAGTGGAGCCGGCTCCCAGACAGGCAGAAAGGGGATCTTGGAGGAGGTGGGGTTGCTAAGCTGTGTTGTGAGGGGGCCATGCAGGATGGTCAGTCCTGTAGGCCCTGTTGACTTGGCCCAGGCTCCATGTTTTGTCAGAGTGTCACTGTGGGGAGGTGACAGCCATGTCCACTGACCTGGTCGCACGTGTGTCACATACTCATGTGAACATAAAGCCGAAGTTGGAGGGGAGTCCCTTCATACTCGGCCTTATTTGTCATCATTACAAACCCCACCTTGTTCTGGATCTTGATGCTCTGACCTAAAGCCACTGGTTTTTATTCATCAACTGAAATGGTTGGTATGAGTTTTGTTGTTGTTCAGTCACTCAGTTGTGTCCAACTCTTTGTGACCCCCATGGACTGCAGCATGCCAGGCTTCCCTGTCTTTCACCATCTCCTGGAGCCTGCTCAAACTCATGTCCATTGAGTTGGTGATTCCATCCAACCATCTCATCCTGTCATCCCTGCTCCTGCCTTCCCAGGATCAGGGTCTTTTCCAGTGAGTCAATTCTTTGCATCAGGTGGCCAAAGTATTGGAGCTTCAGCTTCAGCATCAGTCCTTCCAATGAATATTCAGTTGATTTCCTTTAGGATTGATTGATTTGATCTCTTGCAGTACAAGGGACTCTCGGGTCTTCTCTAACACTACAGTTCAAAAGCACCAGTTCTTCAGTGCTCAGTCTTCTTTATGGTACTCTCACATCCATACACGACCACTGGAAAAGGCATAGCTTTGACTATACAGATCTTTGTTGGCAAAGTAATATCTATGCTATCTAGGTTTGTCATAGCTTTTTTCGTTAAAAAACACATAGCAAAGAGCAAGTGTTTTTTAATTTCATGGCTGCAGTCACCATCTGCAGTGATTTTGAAGCCCAAGAAAATAAAATCTAGACACTGCTTCCACTTTTTTCCCTTCTATTTGCCATGAAGTGATGGGACCGGATGCTATGATCTTCGTTTGTTGAATGCTGAGTTTTAAGCCAGCTTTTTCACTGTCCTCAGAAGGGAGTCTTCTGAACCTGTAATTTGGTGTATAAGTAATGTTCGGTATTAATGAACACACAGTAACCTTTTATGTGGCATATATGTGTAAAACTTCCATTCCCACTTCTTCCAAGACCTGGTGAGGACTTGATCTTCATTGATACAGTCAGTTTTGTTGTCAGAAATACCGCTACCACCTCTGACTTAACAGTCCGTCCAGAAATCCTAAATCCGGGGGTGACGGACCACATAAAGGCAGTGTGCAGGGTGGCTCTTGAAGTTAGTTTTCTGATTATGCTAATTAAGTGGGTCCAGCCGTGACGCAGCACTTCATCAGGTTCTTACCTGCATCCTGCCAGTTTCCTTGTGACAGTGAGTAAGTTATGTCATTTTTGCTTCCTTGGTTTTTCTTCTGTGAACTAAGTGAGTAGAGTTCAACAATGGTGGGAAAGGCGGGCAGGCACAAGCCACCATGCCCAGCGGACATGGTGGATGGGGACCCCGTGTGGACAAGACTGCTATGCAGGGTGCTTCCAGGTCCCCTTGGCAAGACATGGCAGAGGTGCTGAGGGGCGGTCAAGCCTGCCCTGGGAGGGTGTAAAGGAGCTGCATTGGGTCCTCTGGGCTGACCATGGGTCTCAGTGGAGGGGAGGTGAGCCCCAGAGGCTGAGTGGTCAGCTGCGTCCAGGCAGCCAGGGGTCTCACGGCCTCAGCCCTTGACGACCACTGAGAGGCCTCGCAGGTCTCGGCTGTGACTTCCATCAGGTGTCTAGGTGAGCCTTGAGGGATCTGTGGTGTTAGAGACTGAGGTGTGGCCAAGTTGGCCCGGGTCCCTCAGGACTGCGTGTGGGGCCCAGGTGCTGGCACCGTAGGAGACAGACTCACTGAGCCTTCAGAATCCAGCCGCTGCTGCTCATAGGATAGAGGCTTTTGAGGCAGTGTAGACGGATCCATGAAGATGTCGAAGTCACATTTATATGAAGATAACTGCAGCCGCTGGGTTTTGGACCAGGAGCCTGAAGTGAAACCTCCTTTCCTGACCCTTTAAGATGGGGGTCCAGCTGCAGCTATGCACACCAGAGATGGCGGCAGAGACCTGTGGCTGGTACAGGTGTGAATTGAGGGGGGCGGGTCCTCTGAGACACCCACACCAGGTGAAGACCAACGGACGCTTCCAGATTTGCAGACCCTACAGGGGTCTCCACAGGCGTATTGGGGGTTTGCTGCCTGTGGACCCATGCTGCCCCTTCCACTGAAATGTGTCATCCCAGCCGCTCCTCCCAGAGCTACCTACCACCCAGTGTCCAGAAGTCTGTAAGATCTGACAGGTGGTGACAGATGGAAGGTGACCTTGCATCTACCTTGCTCTACAGGAAAACAGTCCCCCCACCTCCCCACAATGAGGGGAGCTGTGTTTTTTATTTGCTGTGGGTTTCATTTATTTTTCTTTAAAAACAAGTGTCCTCAGGAGCATCACAGGCCTGAAGGGGAGCAGCTCTGAATTTCTGAGGCTTGAGAGAGAAAGAAAAGGCAAGAGAAGATGGAGTAAGAGGCTACAGGATCTTGGGCAAGTGTTTCTTTGAAAATAAGCCCAACCCCCCTTGGTTAAGAGGACATTCCCAGGGTGTCACGTCTCTCTGTCATACAGCAGATGTTTCTTATCTTACCTAATGGACATGAAACTGCTAAAATCAGCTCCTCTTTTGTCCTCCGTCTTGTTCCTCAGACTCCTCACCATGCTGGGAGGATCCAAGGTTTCCTGTGAGGCCACAGTTCAGTTACCGTCTTTCTGGCCCTGGCTAAAGGCATCAGGGCTACTGCCCATGAAAAAGAGTGTGGTTTCCACTTGGGACCACAGGCTGCAGTGTTCTCTCCTTTGAACATCGACCCAGCTGCCACTGGGAGGGTGTGAGAGAGGCACTCCCGGCCAGCACCCACATTTCTGTCCTGAGGTATCAGCCCACGAAACCAAACAAGGAAAGTGTTTTGGATGCTGCCATCTGTGTGCTTTTCCAGCTTAACCTCTGTGTGCGTAGGGAGGTTAGTCCTGGCAGAGCACATTTCTTTCTAAGACGCTAGAGCAGTTTTGTGTGTGTTTGTGTGTATGCTTTGTAGAAGGCTATCTTGTCACTTTTTGCTGCTCTTTTCCTTGGTGAAGGTGGGATCTCTCGTTCCTGAACTTTACTTTGCTTCACTGTGTCGGCATTCTTGTCACTTTTTTCATCCCTGTGCTGGTTGGTGTTTCATGGTATAAGACGCTCTGTGCCTGCGGTAGTGTTTTTATTTTTTTCAACTTTAAACAGCCTTTTCCCAGTGGTTTCCCTAGAGTTTGCAGTATGTATTTTTCACTAATCTGAGCCCATCCTCAGCAGCCTGGCCACCTTGCTTGCGCAGGTGCCTTACGGTAGCGGCTCCCAGTCCCTGGCAGTGCTGTCACTCATGTTACCTCCATGTGTTCCACAGCCCAGTGCATTGTTACCTATTATTATCTTATAAATACCTTGTTTTAGATAAACCAAGAATAAGAAAAAGAACAGATCTGGGGACTTCCCTGGTAGCTCACTGGGTAGGCTCTGAAGGACAGTTTTATTAGTATAGAATTCTAGATTGGTGGTGGTTTTCTTGCTTTAACTTTTTAGATATTTCATTCCCCTCTCTCCTTGCTAGCATAGTCTCTCCTGAGAAGTCCTGTGTAACTCACAGTCTTGTTCTGCCTCAGGTAATGTGTGCCTCTCCTCCCATTCCACCCACAGCCTCTTTCAAGATTTTCTCTTTGTTTTTTGCAATTTGCTTATGATCTGCTCCAATGTGGTTCTTGATGGGTATGCTCTGAGCTTCCTGGGTCTGTGATTTTGTGTCTGGGCTGTTGTTGGCCATCATTACTTCTCTGTTCTTTCTGCCTTCTCCTCCTGGAATCTGGTTTTGTGTATGTTACCCCTTGTGCAGTTTCCCCAAGGTTCTTGGACAGTCAATTCCTTTCCCCTCACTCCAGACTGAAGTCTGTGTTGACCTTCTTCAAGCCCACTGACTTCTCCTGGGGCTGATGAGCCCACAGGAATCTCTCTCCCTTTCCTTTTGATCCTTTTTGGAGCTTCTGTCTCTCTGCATACATTACTTGTCTTTTCTTGAGTGTTGTCTGCTCTTCCCAGTAGAGCCCTTAACATATTAATCATAGTTCCTTTCCCTTGTCTTACAATTCCATCATCTTGTTTTAAATATCTAAGCTTCATTCTGATGATTGTTTGGGTTTCCTGAACTTCTAGAATCTATAAATGCATGTCTTTCAATACATGTGGGAAATTTTCAGGAGTGTTTCTTCCAACATTATTTTCTGCCCTGTTTTCTCTCCTCTTGCTTGGAGGGGGTTATTGATCCCAAACCACAAGTGTTGTTCTGACCTTTGTTATACAGGATGCAGATATTACACAGGAGCAGGCTTATTATGTCACTTTACTGGCAGGGGGGTTG
The DNA here is from genome assembly GCA_007570785.1 of Antilocapra americana. NCBI lineage: Eukaryota > Metazoa > Chordata > Mammalia > Artiodactyla > Antilocapridae > Antilocapra > Antilocapra americana. The sequence goes on along the minus strand of ML663575.1, from coordinate 4,829,802 downwards.
GATTTGCTTCCTGCTCAGGCTTACACCTTAGTTGCCTTATATATTAGAAACAAGACTCTGACCATAATAATTGATTCTGTTTATTGCCCAAGTGTAGAGCTAAGCTTGCTGATAACCTGGAGTGTGCTAATACAGTAGACACTACTTGCCTGTGGATATTTAAATATTAATTAATTAAAATTAAATCCAAGTTTAATTTCCTTAGTCACAGTAGCCACATTTCAAGTGCTCAGTGGCTATGTGCAGCTGGTGGCTGCCACGCTGCACAGAGCTGCTGGACAATAGTCTGTCACTGCAAAAAGTTCTTTTGGATGGCACTAGCTTAGAGGGATCAAAGTAAGGTTTTGAGACCGTCATCTGAGCCACTATGGGTGTGGTTAAATATGAACAAGCATGCATTAGAAATATGTGGGGTAGAATTTAAGGCAAAAAATAAAAACTAACTACTGTCAGAGTTTATTCCTTCCATGATCAAATGACATTGGTTTTATTTTTTCCCCTGCTTGCCTTATTGGTTCACACCAAGCTTTTCTTTCTCAGTTAGAAATGACATCATTGTCCCTATGTTCTCAGTGCCAAGCCAGGACCCACAGAACTCATGCACAGGAAGAGTGTCTGCTCTGAGAGCATGCCATAGGCCTTACCTGGGTCCCTAACATGCTAGATGAGCTGTATGAATCCTTCATCAATAACACTGACCTCCCAGTGCTTATGTTTTTCATGGAACAACCTGCTTTTTCTGTGTCAATGAGCTCATGTTAGTTTCCAGCCGTGACCAGAACTAAATAAAAATAAATGAAGCTAGATTCTTTTGACAGTGGTTTGGAGAGCAGGTCTGTGGTGTGTATGTTCTGACTCTGGCACTCGTATCTTCTGGTTGCTCAAAAGGCTTGAAACCAGAAACAGATCAGCTGGAAGCCAGTATCTTTGAGAGACTCAGGGTTTATACAGGCTGTTGAAGGATCCCTTGCTCCTGACCCTGGACTCTCTGTTCCACCCCCACTCCCCAACGTTAGAAGGCAGTGAAGAAGACCCACCCCAGCAGCTTCTTTCATAAGGTCATGAAATAGTGGTGTCAAGTTATTAGACACTTCTTAATGCTTTTATGTTTTCTCTAAGCAGATAATTCTATGGCTTTCTAAGTTTACAAAATTAGAGATACACTGTAGTTATAATGTGAGCTGTGTTTACCATTAAGCAGAATATCATGAGCACTTTCTGGATCATTTATTCTTATGTAGTAAACCTTATCATTTTCATCTGCACATTGGATGCTTGAAGTATAAATTTATTATCACAGTTCATTAAAATGTAGAATATTTAATGGTGGTAAATGTAAAAGAATAATGTATTCAAACAGGATCCCAAAGCTCATTTTAAGTTCAAAAACAAAGGTTTTAATCTATGCCAAGAAGGTAGAGTTCCCCAAAGATGGGACATGGAAACTAGTTTCAGGATTTTAATTACTAGTATTGCAGGTGAGAAAAGAGGTATTGAAAGGCCCAGGCTCTTAAGTTTGGGTTAATATCTTGATTGAAATATAGGAGCAAGTGGGTTACTTTTCTTGACTGTAAAATGGAAGTATTATGGTCTTTGGGAATTAAGTTACGTATTACCTTTGTGGTTTTTCAGATATCGGTTATGATGTAGTGCAGAACTGTGGCAGGTGGGTTTTAGAGCACGATAGTAGACCTGAAGGAAATTTTGATTGCTCATGTATGTCCAGATAGACCTAAAGAACTTGGACAAGCTGCAGTTCAAACAAGCCTTCCAGCTGTGGGCCTGTGAACTTCAGTGTCAAGCTGGGCTCTGGAATGGAAGACTGATAATTCCATTGAGACATCTCCTCATAATATGACCCTTTCTTAAGAGTGTGACCTGTGTTGAGTACATCTGCTGGAAGCATGTTCACAGATGTGGCATCTCCATGTGTAAACTACTTTACTTATGCTTTTACTGAAGTTCATCCAATTAATTTAGATCTGAGGGGATAGAAACTCTATTAAGCCTGGGATTTAGTTAAACTTGGATGACAAATCAAGAAGCAACAGTTAGAACAGGACATGGAACAACAGACTGCTTCCAAATCGGGAAAGGAGTACGTCAAGGCTTTATATTGTCACCCTGCTTATTTAACTTATATGAAGAAATACATCATGAGAAATGCCAGGCTGGATGAAGCACAGGCTGGAATCAAGATTGCTGTGAGAAATATCAATAACCTCAGATACACAGATACACCACCCTTATGGCAGAAAGTGAAGAACTGAAGAGCCTCTTGATGAAAGTGAAAAAGTTGGCTTAAAACTCAACATTCAGAAAACTAAGATCATGGCATCCAGTCCCATCACTTCATGGCAAATAGATGGGAAAACAAGAGAAACTTTCTTTTTGGGCTCCAAAATCACTGCAGATGGTGACTGCACCCATGATATTAAAAAAAAAAAAACACTTGCTCCTTGGAAGAAAAGCTATGACCAATCTAGGCAGCATATTAAAAAGCAGAGACATTTGCCAACAAAGGTCCATCTAGTCAGAGCTATGGTTTTTCCAGTGGTCATGTATGGATGTGAGAGTTGGACTATAAAGAAAGCTGAGCACTGAAGAATTGATGCTTTTGAACTGTGGTGTTGGTGAAGACTCTTGAGAGTCCCTTGGATTGCAGGGAGATCCAACCAGTCCATCCTAAAGGAAATCAGTCTTGAATATTCATTGGAAGGACTGATGCTGAAGCTGAAACTCCATTACTTTGGCCACCTGATGTGAAGAACTGACTCACTTGAAAAGACCCTGATGCTGGGAAAGATTGAAGGCAGGAGGACAAGGGGGCGACAGAGGATGAGATGGTTGGATGGCATCAACAGCTCGATGGACATAAGCTTGAGTAAACTCTGGGAGTTGGTGATGGACAGGGAGGCCTGGTGTGCTGCAGTCTATGGGGTCACAGAGTCGGGCACGACTGAGCGACAGAATTGAACTGAACTGGATGACAGATGCTTGCCATATCAATCTTGGCATAACCACTGGCTTTTGTTGTAGGCTCAGAATTGCAAAAGGAAGTTCTAAGAATTGCCAAGGAAGACACTTGGGCATTCTCTACTGAAGAACCTACCCTCCTTTGAACAATATAAAAAATATCCCAAGAACAAGCATTTAGTTTGTACCCTGTTCCTATGATTTCTTTAGGCTCCCAATCCCTCTGCCTTCCTCATTGTTGAAAGGATTTGGAAATGAGCCTTGTATTTTTTTCAAGAGATTTGTCCATTTTATCTATGTCTAATTTGTTGGCATAAAGTTGTGATATATCCTTTTATTCTTTTAATTGTAAAATGTTCTGCTGTTGCCTGTTTGATTCCTGATGCCCATAACTTGTTTCTTCTCTTTTTTCTTGTTAAGTCCAGCAAGAAGTATGTTAGTTTTATTCATATTTTTAAAAATTTTTCTCTTTGTTTTTCTGTTTGAAATTTCATTACTTCTTGCTCTTGTTATTCCGCTTCTCCTGCTTGTTTTGGGTTTACTTTGCTTTTATTGTTTTTAATTCCAATAATCTGATGGAAACTCCGATTATTGACTGAAAAAGCCTTCTTATTTTCTAATGTAATAAGCATTTGATACTATGAATTTTCCTCTAATCACTGCTATAGATTTTGATTGTTGTCTTTTCACTCACTTTATTATTTTTTTTTTTTTAATTTTCTTTACTTTATTGTGTTGGTTTTGCCATACAGTGACATGAAACCGCCATGGGTCTACACATGCTCCCCCTCCAGAACCCCCCTCCCTCTCCCCTCCCGACTCCCTCCCCCTGGGACATCCCGGTGCACCAGCCCCGCGCATCAACCCTGGGCTGGCGATTGATTTCACATATGATAATTAACATGTTTCAATGTCATTCTCCCATATCATCCCACCCTTGCTCTCTTCCACAGAGTCCACGAGACTGTTCTATACATCTGCGTTCCTTTTGCTGTCTCGCATGCAGGGTTCTCGTTACCATCTTTCTAAATTCCATATATATGCATTAGTATACTGTATTGTTGTTTTTCCTTCTGGCTTACTTCACTCTGGATAATAGGCTCCAGTTCCGTCCACCTGAGTAGAACTGATTCAAATGAATTTTTTTTTAATGCTGAGTAATATTCCATTGTGTATATGTACCACAGCTTTCTTATCCATTCGTCAGTTGATGGGCATCTAGGTTGCTTCCATGTCTCACTTTAAAATGTTTTCTGATTTGCCATGTGACTTCTCTTGGATGCAGAGACCATTCAGAAGTGTGTTGTTTAATTCCCAGATACTTGGTTGGTGTCTTTTTGAGCTCTAAAGATGAAGTTCTGATAAATTGGCATCTCTTTGGTCAGAGGTATTAGGACTGATACATGACAACACAGCACATTTCTCACAGTAAGGTGAAAGAAAAACACTGTCCTTCTCTTGTTGTTGTATAAACTTGAAAGGATATCTCCAGCTGTTTTGTTATGCTTGGTCATGTATTTTAATATGATTTGAAAGCAAATTTTGGGACCCTTCTGAGTAATATGTCTTATTTTTGTTCTTTTTAGTGCATTATCATTGGGCAGAACTGGATCCTGAAAAATTCATGAAAGATGCTAGGCACCTATACTACTTTAAAGACTTGGAGCTGAATCCTGAAAAGGAAGATGGAAATAAAGAAACTGGGAACCTACAAAAACACACAAAAACACACCAAAGGAGCATTACCATTTTTTGTTGCTGCTGTGGCCTAATAGAGGAGATGGCTGCTGCCAGGGTGGGGAAGGTGCCCCAGGTGCAGGGCAGGAAGGAACACACCCAAGGGTCCCCTCAGGAAGGCCACGTTGGCGCCTCTGATTCTCGGCTCGCTTTTGGAACAGGCTGGCCCAACATCACTTCTCATCAAGTCCTCCTTTCACCCTGTGGTGTATTTCTGAGTGTCCATGGTGGGTCCCAAATGAGGTCACACTGTCCATGTTTTTCCCAACACTGGCTAGGCCAGGGCTCATGTTAGGGTGTAAAGAGAACAGTCATCTGTGATAATACATTATGTGAGACCTTTGCATCTTATAAGTTTTCTCTTTTTTTCTAAGAAGAAATAAACTCCAAAGCTCAACAAACCACTTTATTCTTAGCCAAATTCTGCTATGTTTCTTCTTAAGGATTGTGTCTTTAGAAATATGACATGTCTGACCCTTCTCCATATACATACACGTCTTTTCAGATAACCCTTTTGCAGGGAGCCTTCCCTCAGGGTCCACACAGGCTCCTTCTTCTATGGTGAGAGCTTGTCTGTGGTGATTTATAGTTGGTTCCATTTTCCTTGGACACTTAAGTAGCAGGAAAGGGGAATGGGCCAGTGAAGGGAATCCTCTTCAGAAAGGCCAGGTGACTGACCACATGCATGCAGCTCTGTATCTGGTTTATCCACCTCTGGGACGTAGCTGGGGGAAGCCCCACCATGCCAGACCACACAGATGACCTTTTCCTAGGAGCCGTGTGGTCGTCTCAGTGTCCAAGTCCCCGTAGCAACGTGAAGGAAGAACCATGTCTGGTAAAGGGTTTTTCAGTTAAGTTTGATATAGTGGTACAACAATAGTGATCATTTTTAGACGTTACATGATGTCAATAATAATAATATATTACCATACACAATATACATTTATATAGCATATCTGTAATGTACTAATGCTTATATAGTTATCCTATCTTGAAATACTTCTTGCCTAAGTATAGAAGAGACATCCTTATTTGGCATTTGGTGAAGCTGAAAATTTTCTAAAAGCTCACGGCAACTGGTATTCCCAGGTGATCTCCCATCCAAGTCCTAACCAAGCCCGACTCTGCTTAGCTTTTGAGATCAGATGAGATGAATCACATTTAGGATGATAAGGCCGTAGATGGGTAATGCTGACACTCTGTGACTTTATAATAATTTCTCAGTCCCTGTACTCTGATCCAGTTGTCTGCTTCAAGTAAGAACATAGCTAGAAAATATGAGGGAAAAAAAGATCAAATCACATCTCTGTACATTCAAGTACTTGGAACAGAGTTGGAAAGGGGCATGCTGAATTGCTTTATTCTGATCCAATGCAGATTGTTCAGTATCCAGATGGCCCTTTCGAATCTGCAGTGGTGTAAACCTCTTGGTTTGAAATCATGGTGACCCAGATGAAGTTTGTGGTCATTCCTCCAGCCCACAGGCGTTGAGGTCCAGGAAACTGTCCTGTTTCCCTTGTCTAAGTCGGCTTTTACAGAGTGAATCTCCAATTTTGTAGACTCGGTATTAGGGCAGTGGACTTGCTGAACATCTGTCAGGGGTTTCCTGCCACAGCATTTGATCACCAGCAGCTCATGCTGAGTGAAGAGCTGCAGCCTGTCTGTACAGACAGAAGAGCCTGTGTGCCTGACATATGGATGATGATGAAACACGAGGCTCATTGCTCACAACCTAGTTCCCGGATCCCACCTCAGAAGAACTCAGACAGACCTGAGTGTGAGCAGCAGCGTGTGGTCAACTCGACGAAGGATCTGAAAACCACAAAGGGAGATGAGCTGAAGGGGCAAAAACCACGACTCTGAATATCTGGAGGACTTGAAAGAGACGCTGGGTCAGAAACAACAGTGGAGCCATGGGTTTAAGTATCATTGACGCAGATGCCGCCTTGAGGGATGTAACCACACCATGCGACAGGGGATGGCGATGTTGAGAGCGCTAGAGCAGAAGTTCTGAGCCTGCTTGTGTGGGGGAAGAGCTTTGTTTACTTTCATCACTGTCTGGGACCAGAGTACGTGCTCCAGTCCCTTATGTAGAGATGATGTGGGACAGTCGGTCCTCTGTGCAGTGGTCATCCTCGGATATGAAGAGCCAACCATGTTTTTAAACATCTCCCCTCCCTCACAGTGTGCAGGGAAGATGGTAGATGTCAGAAAATGTTGGTTGCCTTTGTAGCATCGGGTGGAAGAATGCTTTTCCATCATCTTGAAGGTCACTCTCAACTCCAGGCAGGAGCAGAGGCACGTGTACACACTTAACGGCCAGCTGGAGGGTCAGGTCTGACCGCAAGGCGAGGTTAGGAAGGAAAACTGGAAGCTGAGGAAGCAACCCCATGATTGCCTCAACTGCCTCAGAGAGGCTGTTCATCCCTGCCTTCCCCAAGCTCCTACCCTCCTGCTGAAGGTCATTTCCAACTCTTACTGTGAGACAAGTGACTAAAATTAGATTCTGGGGGCAGATCTGCTTACAGAGCATAAAACCCAGTCTTCACGTCCCTGCCAACCTGTCCGACTCCTTCTAGCTGCTTATTTATCAACCTTGCTGTTTATTGTCCACTAAAGCATGGTTTGACTGAGGATGGGAGAAGATTGTACCATGTACGGCTTTCCTGAGAGGTCTTGGCAGACTGTGGGCCTGGGACTTTAAACAGAGCGCTGCCTGGTGCCACTGGGTAGCAAGGGCCGTTTAATCTTGCCTTCCGTGGTTTACTTTATAGGAGACAGACCTCTTCTGGCGACACAAAACATAGACCAAATACAGACACTTCCTGAGTGGAGGTGGGCGCCGAGCACCAGGGAGAGCAGAGAAGCCATGCCAAGGTCATGCAGCAGGTCACCCCAAGTCTGTTGAGATCAGGCCATCCCTGCCCAGATGCTTTGGTCTCACCCATGGGCAGAGCTGCACTCATTCTCAAGGGCACAGCAGGCACCCCACGCATTAGAAGCTACTTTGCTGAAGTGGCTGCATCCCTTCTGTGGCTCGTACCAGCCTGCAGGCAACTAAAGCCCCGTGTGTATCCCGTGTGACCAGAGTCTGGCCAGTGGAAAGTACCCAGTGAAGAACTTAATCGTGTTCCTCTTGGGCGCAGGCCTCTTGGGCTTCCATGTCATCCTGGTTCTTTCTCCAGCTCTGTGTTATCCTCAGATGAGTTTTTCTATCTTTATCCAGGTCCTGGCTAAACATGCTGCACAGCACAGAGTCGGCACCAGGTTAGGAATCTTCCTAACAGGCCAATAGATGCATCCGTCATGTTCTCACTCACCCAACTTTCCTTCTCCCTGTGTCACCACACTTGCCAAAGTCAAGCAACCCTGTTTTAAGAGTACTTTGGTGATTACTTCCTTGATTCTGTCAAACAGTATTAGTGTAGCATCACTGTGTTACAGCATCACTGACTCAATGGACATGAACTTGGGCAACCTCCAGGAGATGGTGATGGACAGGGAGGCCTGCATGCCGCAATCCATGGAGTCGCAAAGCAACTGCACAACAACAACCGTGTTGCTTGTGAACCCATGCTGACTTCCGACCAGTGCTGTGCTTTTCCACACGCCCCCAACATAACTTCATCATCATCGGTTCTAGAATGTTTTCAGATGATACAGTATTTATCTTTATTTATTTCACTCATAACCCCCTCAAGTTTCATCTGTATTGTTGCTAATGATGGGATCTCCTCCTTTCCCTTGGCTGAATAATAGCTCCTTGTGTGTACTGACCACATCTTCTTCATCCATTCATGCATTGACAGGCACTTACATTGTTTCCATGTCTTGGCTGTTATGAATAAGGCTGCAGTGGATACGGGCGTGTGAGTTTATCTTCCAGATAGTGATTTTGTTTCCTTCAGATATATGCCCAGGAGTGGAATTGCTGGATCATGTGGTACCTCTATTTTTTAATTTTTTGAGGCACCCCCGGGCTGTTTTCCACAGTGGCTGTACCAATTTACATTCCCATCAATGATATACTAGGGTTCCCATTTCTTCATACTTTCACAAACACTGGAAATCTCTTTGCTTTTTAAGAACAGCCATCCTGACAGGTGTGAAGTGAAATCTTGTGGTTCTGATTTCCTTGAAGATTAGTGATATTGGGCACTTTTTCATGTACTTTTTGACCTTCTGTATATCTTCCTTGGAAAAACTTGTCTATTCAGTTTCTTTGCCCATTTGTAAATCAGGTTCCTTATTTATTGTTTGCTATTGAGTTGTATAGGTTCCTTACATATTTTGAATATTAATCCCTTACCGGTGTGTGGTTTGCAGGTATTTTCTTTTATTACATGGCTTTCCTTTTCATTCTGCAGATTGTTTCCTTTGCTCTGCAGAAGCTTTGGAGAAGGCAGTGGCACCCAGTTCCAATACTCTTGCCTGGAAAATCCCATGGACGGAGGAGCCTGGTGGGCTGTAGTACATGGGGTCGCTGGGAGTTGGACACAACTGAGCGACTTCACTTTTACTTTTCACTTTGATGCATTAGAGAAGGAAATGGCAACCCACACCGGTGTTCTTGCCTGGAGAATCCCAGGGATGGAGGAGCCTGGTGGGCTGCTGTCTATGGGGTTGCACAGAGTCGGACACGACTGAAGTGACTTAGAGGCGGCAGCAGCAGAAGCTTTCTAGTTTTTTAGTTCCTCTTGTTTGTGTTTTTGTTGCCTGTACTTTTGCTGTCATATCCAGGAAATCACTGCAAAGAACAATGCCATGGAGTTTCTTACCTATATTTTCTTCTAGGAATATTATGATATCAGCTGTTATATTTAAGTCTTTAATTCATCTTGAGTTAGTTTTTGTGAGTGGTATAGAATAGGGGTCCGATGTCTTTATCCTGCATGTGTTTATCCAGTTTCCCCACACCATTTGTTGAAGAGGCTGTCCTTCCCCCATTGTATATTCTTGGCTCCCATGTCAAATATTAGTGGAACGTATTTTATAAGCACAGACATAAATTAGGTTTATTTCTGGGCTCTCAATTCTCTTCCATTGGTCTGTGTGTCTGTTTTTATGCCAGTATCATACCATTCTGATTACTTTATAATATAGTTTGAAATCAGGAAGAATGAAGCTTCCAGCTTTGTTCTTTCTGAAGATTGCTTTGACTGTTGGGGTCTTTTGTGGTTCCATATCAATTTTAGGATTGTCTTTCATATTTCTGAGAAAAATGCCAGTGGAATTTTGCATTTAATATATGGATGGTTTTGGGTAGTATGGACATTTTAAGAACATTAATTCTTTCAGTCCAGGAACATGGGCTTTTCATCCAATTATTTGTGTCTTTCTTAATTTCTTCCATTGTGTCTTATAGTTTTCAATGTATAGGTCTTTTACCTACTTTTGTTAAATTTATTCCTAGGTATTTATTGTTTTGTTGTCATTGTAAATGGGGTTGTTTTATTAATTTTTCTTTCTGCTCGTTTAAGTGTATAGAAAGGCAACTGATTTTTGTATATAGACTTTTTATTCTAAAACTTTACTGGATTTGTTTATTAGTTCTAACAGTTTTTTTTTCTATAGTATTTAGGGTTTTCTGTATATAAGATAACATCATCTACTGTGGTGTTTTCCTCTGAAGTCTTGAAACCTTCAAAGTCATCCATAAGTGTTGGAATTAACTTCTTCCAAACTCCTGTTAATGTTGGTATTTTGACCTCTTCCCCTGAGTCATGAATTTCTCAATGGATCTTGAGTGATGAATCCTTTCTAGAAGATTTTCGATTGACTTTGTCAAGATCTATCAGAGACTCACTCTATGTGGCAGCTATGGTCTATGGATTTATTTGTTAAAATAACACTTGAAAGTAGAAATGACACCTTGCTCCATAGGCTGCAGAATGGATACGGTTGGTGTTCGCAGGCATGACCACAACATGTACCATGTCGTTTCCATCAGAGCTCTTGGTGACCAGGTACACTGTGAATGAACAGTAATATTTTGAAAGGAATATTTTTTTTTTCCTGAGCAGTAGCTCTCAGTAGTGAGCTTTAAACATTCAATGAATTTCTCCTCTCTAGACATTAAAGTCTTGGATGGCATCTTCTAATACAAGGTCGTTTCATCTCATTGACAACCTACTGTTTGGTGTAGCCACCTTCAGTCATTATCTCAGCCATGTCTTCTGTGTGACTTACTGTAGCTTCTGCATCAGCACTTGCTGCTCTGCCTTGTACTTCTGTCATGGAGATGGCGTCATTCCTTAAATCTCATGAACCCATCTCTGCTAGCCTCACACATTGCTTCATTTCTTCTGCAGCTTCCTCACCTCTCATAGCCTTCCCAGAATTGAAGGGAGTCAGGGCCTGGCTCTAGAGGAGGCTTTGCCTTGAGGCAGTGTTCTGGCAGGTTGGATCTTCTGTCCAGACCACTTTGAGAGTTTTTCCCCATTGGCACCAAGGCTGTTTCTGCTCATTTGTGGGCTCCCTGCTTCCTGGTAGCTCAGCTGGTAAATAATCTGCCTGCAGTGCAGGAGACCCTGCTTCGATTCCTGGTTCCGGAAGATCCACTGGAGAAGGGATAGGCTACCCTCTCTCCTATTCTTGGGCTTTCCTGGTGGCTCAGATGGTAAAAAATCTGCCTGCAATGCAGGAGACTTGGGTTTGATTCCTGGGTTGGGAAGATCCCCTGGAAAAGGGAACGGCTACCCACTCCAGTATTCTGGCCTGGAGAATTCCATGGACTGTATAGTCCTTAGGGTTGCAAAGAGTTGGACACAACTGGGCGACTTTCACTTTTCACTTCACTTTCACTGCTTCCTGGGACCTTTGGCCAGTTGCTTTGCCTCTGCCCTGTTCACTGCCTCTGTCCGCTGTCACTGCCAAACTGGTCCCACCTGGACGACCGCTTCAACAGGCTGCCTGTTTGGCTCACCTCCTCCAGTGAGCTTGGGCTTCCTCACAGCGTGGCAGCCTCAGGGTTCCAGGAGGTTGACGGGCCCCTTAAGGCCTAGACTCAGAAATCACACACCATCACACCCACCATATTCTAATGGTCAAAGTAGGTCAGAAGGCCAGCCCAGATCCAGGTGGTCTGGAGACATAGACTTCAAGGATGGAGTCTTGATGGGGAGGGCAGCAATGTCCCATTGCAAAGGGACACGTATTCAGTGGGGGCCATTATCACAGTGACCTGCCAGACCCCATGATTTGCCGAGTGAGGGTCAACAAGCACATGCCTCACCAGGAGAAAACTGGGACTCTTTCTCCTGCAGCACTTACACATGAACAATAGAAATAGATGCTAGTTAACTTAAACCTAACAAATGTTAGAAGGGCATTAGGAAGCTCACAGACTTGATGGAAGCATTTTCATTGAGACCTGAAAAGTCATAGGAAGGGGCTTCCCTGGTGGTCTAGTGGTTGAGAGTTGGTCTGCCAATGCAGGGGTCATGGGTTCAATCCCAGGTCAGGAAGGATCCCACATACCGCAGAGCAAGTAAGCCCTGTGCACCACAGACACTGAGCTCTAGAGCCCGTGAGCCAGAATTACCGAGCCCCCACGCTGCAGCTGCTGAAGCCCATGTGCCTACAGCCTGGGTTCTGCAACAGGAGAAGCCACTGCAATGAGAAGCCCACACCACAATGAAGAGTAGTCCCCTCTTGCCACAACTAGAGGAAGCCCTGCACACAGCAGCAGAGATCTAGCACAACCAAAGAGAAAGAAGTGATAGAGGGCAGCCCTGAGGATCCCTGAAGGAACCTTTGTAGGGAACAGCCTCTGGGATAACTTTGTCTGGTTTGGGGGTAGAGAGAGAGGGGAGTCTGTGTGCCATTTGGCTCATGATTCAGAGTGTGACACAGCATAAGGAGTATGGTCAACACTGCAGCAACTGTGAGGGCAGGTGGTTCCTGGGCTTAATGTGGTGATCACTTCGTGGTGTATGGATGTGTCAAGTCATAATGTAGGACATCTGAGACCAACTTTATATTGTACGTCAACTCTGTCATTAGAAACAATTCTGATTTCTTGGGGGGCTGACTTGGGGCATCTTCCCACTGCTCAGGTGGTAACGGTGGGCAGGGCACCTTTACTGATGGAACCTCATGGAGTGGGAGTGACGGGGTGTCCCTGAGGAAAAGTGAGGTGCTGTGTGAACACCAGGGAGGTGCCTACTGACTTCTGATCACCCCCCCGAGGGAGCTTATATGGACCCTTTGAGCCTGACAGTGACTTATGTCAAAACATCATCAATTTATTATTTTGTCTCACTGCCTCTGCTTCTCCCCACCCCGACAGTGAAAACAATCATTAAAAAGCCTTTTTCCTCTTCTTCATGCAAAATGTGACTTTAGTTTAACCTGTGTCTCACTGGACCTAACTTCGTAAATGGAAGTGTTCTCAGAGGTCCTCTCACTCGCTCTGTTTGTTCTCAGCATCCTCTCGGAGACATTTAGCCCCTGTCCTGATATCAGTCCTTACCTGCCTGTAGGTGACCCCTCCTTTGGGCACTGACCATTTCCAGCCTTCCTTGGGAATCTTCTACCCAGATCCCCTGGACTCAATCCGCTTTCCCTTCCCAAATACGCTGTAGCAGGTGCCACCCTCAGATACACACACTCGCCATCACTGTCAATCTCCTGGCTCATGTCTTCCTGTGCTAGATTGTGGAAAGCTGAAAGGGCTTTTCTCAGACTCCTATGCAGCTGGGGAGCCATGCTTGGCTGCATTCCTCCAAGCAGACCCGTCCACGCGAGACAAGATGGCACGTGGATGCTACTTCTGGAGCGGCATGGGATCTTCCACTGTCCAGACCTCCAAAATCACAGACTGTGTATGGTGACAGCAGTAGGGTTTCTGCTGGAATAGTCCTGTGGGGAGGTGGGACATGTCTCTCGGCTACATCACTCCTGGCCATGTAAGCACCTGAGCTTCCTGCCCCCTTAGATGTTTTGTGAGACAGCTAATAGAATAAACCTTGTCTGCTTAAACTTGTTACAGTGGATTTTCTTGTCTGCAAGTAAGAACCCTGCGTGATATAAATGCTCACTAGCTCCAACAGTTGTCGTAAAAGTCGCTAAGTTGTGTCTGACCCTGTGACCCCATGAACTATACAGTCCATGGAATTCTCCAGGCCAGAATACTGGAGTGGGTAGCCTTTCCCTTCTCCAGGGGATCTTCCCAACGAACCAGGGTCACCTGCACTGCAGGCGGATTCTTTACCAGCTGAGCTATGAGGGAAGCCCCAGTGCTGTAATGTAAATGTTCAACAACAGACTCTTTGTCCCCAACAGCAGCAAAAAAGCCTGATATTTTGTACTTCCACCAGCAGTGTATGAAAATTCCAACCGCTTTGTCTTCCTACTGACACCTAGTTTTGTCAGCACTTTATTGAGGTTGGTAAAAGAAGGGATATAATTTTTAGATGATCCAATATCATAATGTGACTTTGGCTGGGGACAGGATATTAACACATACACACACATTTTTATAAACCTTGGCATTACAGTTTTTAAGAAATTATTTCTCAGGTCTTTGGAGTCCAGTTCCTTATTTTTAAAACAATTTTATTGGAGTACAGTTGTTTTACAATATTGTATTAGTTTCAGGTGTGGAGGAGGATGTGGCACCCCACTCCAGTATTCTTGTCTAGAAAATTCTGTGGACAGAGGAGCCTGGCAGGCTGCAGTCCATGGGGTCACAAAGAGTCGGTAGGACACAACTGAGCAACTTTTACTTCACTTACTTCACTTCAGATGTATAGCACAGTGAATCAGTTACGCGTATATCCACTCTTTTTTAAAGTCTTTTCCCGTATAGGCCATTACAGAGTATTGAGTAGAGTTCCCTGTGCTATATGGTAGGTCCTTATTAAATACCTATTTTATATATAGTAGAATACATATGTCAACCCCAATCTCCCAATTTATCTCTCTCTAGCTCCTTGTTTTTTGAACCTGTTTGGTCACAGATTAAGAATTTAGGGAGATCTTCAAGATATTGTTTGATTTGAGTTAGGAAAAACCTTTTCAAGTGTGGGCATAGCTCCCTGGTTGGTCCTGTCTTCTTGAAGAGGAAGAGCCGTCTCATTACCCATCCAGGACGTTTTTTTCATGTCCCCGATCATCCTACAAATGTGGGAGGAGACTGAATCGAGGGGCTCAGATATAGCGGGTCAAGCATGACCCAAGTGTAATTCATGTGTCATTTCCATGTTGAATCAGGAAGCACATTCAGAAACGAGAGGCATATGGTCAGCAGCCAATTAACAGCCTTGGTGGAATTCTGATCAGTTCAGGAAATGGCACTAAACTGAAACCATGGCCAGCTCTGTCTGTTAACAAGCTGTGCTGTTCCGTCCACCCCACTCCAATGTTCTCCCTCCCTGAGTCTGAGACAGAGGAGTCACAGCTGCTGAGGCTGGAATCTGACCTCAGCACTGGCTTCAGTTTTTCATCCACAGGGACTCTTCTCGTTTCACCATCCATGGCCACATTCTCAGCACATGATACCAAATGCCTAGAGAAATCCTTGGTTGTTGATGTCAGGGTCTTTCATAAAGAGACTCGGGCCCAATACTGTGTTGTGTTTGCTGGTGTGTGCTTGTGTGTGTGGATGGGTGTGTGTGTGGCGGGGACAGGGGAGATTGGAGGCAGGGTGGGTGGTGAAGGAGGCAGAGGCGTGGTGACTCACTTATTCCAGAGGACCAATTAAATAACCTCCGGGTAGTCCATCATGTCCAATGTTTCCTGTTGCCTTTTCTCCCCTCCTTGGAGCTGACAACCAGACCCTTTGGGATCCAGTGACTGGAGCAGACAGGCACCTGCTGGTCCACTCAGGTCCAAGCAGCTCATACTCTGCCTCTTTAATCATCAACACAGGAATTGCATTCATTACCTTTCACCTCACTTTTGAAGCTTCCAGAAATTGGAATTTTACTGTCAAACCTCAGTGGAGGGAGTCCATTCTCCTAATAATAAGGAAAAAAAACAAAAATAGCACATAATGGGGCCTAAAAAGTGTATTGTTATAAATGTCAGACCCAGGCTGTCATCTGGGTTTAACTTACTTTCATCTGGTTTTACCTAACTTGCCCAACTACAGGCACGACTGTTCTCACTCCTGGATTCCATGGCAGCTGTTTTGTCCTGTGTTTTCTCATTTGTGTCTGTGATTCTAATGTGGCAGATTCAATTCCCCTTGATTTTCCTGCCCATTCAACAGTTGACTCAGTGTATCAGTTAGCTTTGGCTGTGTAACAAGCCATCTAAAAACTGTGTGGCTTAGAATAACACGTTCTCTTTAATTGACTTTATTTTTTTTAGAGTAGTTTTAGATCCATAGCAAAATTGAGTAGAAAGTTCAGAGAGTTCCCAAATTCTCCTGGCCTTACACATGCATAGCCTCCAATACCATCAGTGTACCCCATCAAGGTTGGACATTTGTTAAAATCAGTGAACCTATGTTGAGACATCATTATCACCCAAAAGCTATAGTTTACATAAGGACTCACTCTTGGTGTTGTATATCCAGTGGGTTTTGACAAGTGATGATCTGTAAGAATTCCATGGACAGAGGAGCCTGGTGGGTGACAGTCCATGGAGTCACAAGAGTCAGACCCAACTGAGTAACTAAACCATCATCATCCATTGATATGAGGCTTCCTTGGTAGCTCAGATGGTAAAGAATCTGCCTGCAATACAGGGGACCCAGATTCAATCCTTGGCTCGGGGAGACCCTCTGGAGAAGGGAATGATTACCCATGCCAGTATTCTTGCCTAGAGAATTCTATAGACAGAGGAGCCTGCTGGGCTACAGACCATGGGATCACAGAGTCAGACACGACTGAGTGACTTACACTGTGCTGCTACCACTACGACTGTCCACCGATACAGTATCATATGAAACAGTCATACTGCCCTAAAAATCCTCTGTGCCCCACCTGTTCATTCCTCCCTACCCCCAAGCCCCTGACAACCACTGATCTTTTTCTCTGTGTCCATAGCTTTGCCTTTTCTAGAATGTCATATAGTTGGACTCACACAGTATGTAGCTTTTCAGATTGGCTTCTTAGTAACATGCATTGAAGTTTCCCCATGTCTTTTTATGGCTTGATAGTTCATTTCTTTTTAGTGCTTAATAGTATTCCATTGTGTGAACGAACCATAGTTCATTTTTAACCCACTGAAGTACATCTTGGTTGCTACAAGTTTTGGTAATCATGCAGAACACTGCTATCAACATCCTTGCTTGGGTTTTTGTGTGGATATAATTTTCAGTTCATTTGAGTAAATACCAAGGAGCACAGTAGCTGGATCCTATGGTAAGAGTGTGTTTGTTTTGTAAGAAACTGCCAAACAGTCTTTCAAAGTAGCTGTTCCATTTTGTCTCACCCCAGCAGGGGATGAGAGTGCCTGTTGCTCCACATCCTCTCTAGCGTTAGGTGTGGTCAGTGTTGTGGATTTTGGCTGTTCTAATCGGTTGTATACTGGTAGCACACATTTTTCATTTCTCAAGGTTCTGTGGATTGTTTAGGTGGTTCTTCTCACGTGGGCTTCTTGGCTGGGGCTGGGTGATCTAGGCATCTCACTTCTATTTCTGGGGCCTTGGTCAATGTGGCCTCTCATCCTCTCAGACAGTGGAGGAATATGTTCAATAATCAGAGGGCATGGCTAATGGTGCAGCACTTTTTAAGCTCCTGCTTGTCTTAAGTTTGCTGCATCCCACTGTCTAAAGCAAGTCACTTGGCCAGACCCAGACCAAAGGGATTGAGAGATGGACTTCACTTCTTATTGGAAGGAGCTGAAAAATATCGTGTCCCTCATTTCTTCCATCTGTGGCAACTAGTGATTGGGATATCTAACTCAGCAACAGGATAACCTCTGATATCACATTCCAAACCTCTTAAATCCCCAATTTAGGAGTCACCCATAAAAGTGATTTCTTGTTAATGCAAAGAAATCTTACAGGAAGGAGATTAGATAATTACATTCTTCTTTTCTGATTACCCAGTTGGTTTTGTTCCAAAGGGGCATCACCATCTCCTAGGATCCATTAGGAACTCACAGCCTCTGGTCTTAATGCTTCGTAAAAGAAGAGCAATACATTTATTCTTGTTTTCACCTTCTTAACTGCTGAGGAAGATGTTGTCGAGGTTGAAGAGGTGATCGTTAATCGTGTCTTTCTCTTCCGTCTTGGGAATCAGTTGAGAAATAGATGTAAGCAATGGGAGGTGGCGGTCAGAGTAGCACCTTTGTTGCTGGCAGCCCTGGACTAGAGAACATGTTTGTGCTACAGTCAGCCAGGGCTCCCTGCTTCTCCCCCTTGGACTTGGGGTGCCCATGAGCAGTGGTACTTGGGTCTGCAGAGCAGGTCTACTGGCTTGGCCAGACGAAAGGGGAATCATTGCCTCTCATGTTTGAGGTCATGGCAGTCAAGACAAGGGGATCGAAGCAGGGCCTGGGAGCCTGGGTCGGAGGGGTCACCCAGGCTCTTGTGTGGTTGTGATTCTAGCTCCCCCTTCAACACCAGTCAGCCATGGCTTTCCCCTGGGGAGGAGTAGGGAGGGAAAGGGTAGAAGGTTGAGTGGACGCTTTCCTCCAATACTTTCTGTTCTGATTTTTGGGCAATTTTTCTGTGTGCATATGTATTTAAAACCTCTCATTGAAGCATAATATACCTCTAGAGAAGAGCACACATCATAAATGTATGGTTCAATACATTTTCCCAAATTAAAACACTCATACCAAAAATTAGAAAATTACCAGCTCTCTAGAAGCTGTATGATCTCCTTTTGGTGGGGGAGGGGGAGAATCTGGCTTCTTTTGTTTGAAACGATGATTGTAAATTTCACTATGTTGTATATATATATGTAGATTGTTAATTCTCATTGCTCTTTAGTCTCCTGTAATTTATCCATTCTACTGTTGATGGGCATATGGGTGGTTACCACATTTGGCTGATTAAAGTCATTCTAATATGGGTCTTTTAAGAAAAAATGTAGGTATTTCTGATTGGTATATTCCTGGAAATATTGTCTGGGGCCCAGCAATTCCACTTGTACAGATATATCCAAAAAACCAAAAACCATCTACCCATTTTAGATACTGAAACCTCTTTCCCAGAGTGGAACTCTTTGGCGTTCTTGCTGGCGGCATTATGAGAGTTCCAGCTGCCCTTGTCGTTCCTCCTAATACTTTGGAAAAGGCCAATGTTCCTGTTCTATAGATGAGGGTGAAATACCCAGAGAGGGAGGAAATGAGTTCCCCAATAATTGAAAACAGAAAAAAGGTTTTAAATAATTTTTTGAAAATTAAAAGTGCATGAGCTCTTCTTAATTTTTGAATACGTTTCAAAATAAGTTGTAGACCATGAACAGATGGGGTCTTTTCAGGGGCAACCCCACCCTGCAAGTAGGAGAATGATTTATGACCTAACTTTAGAAGCTGGAGATACTCTCAAAGTCTCACCCATCTGGGTGGAGGAAGGGTTTTTGCGGACAAAAAGTTCCTGCACAGAAACTATGATAAAATACCCACTAGTGGCTGTAGTGATGCAGTGGGAGTGTTTAACCTTTCAGCTATACCAACAACAAGCTGCTTCTTTTGAAAATAGGGTGCAGAGTGTTAGTGAATGAAGAAGAGTGTCCGGTCATCATGCAGTTTGACTCATCTCCTTTGCAGCAGAGGCAAGAGAAGGGAGTCTCTTAGCTCCATTGATTCTGGCTCTTGTCTGACTTCTCAGGGGAAGGACCACATGCTCTAATGAGGGGTTCCAGACACTGGAGATTCCTGAAGATCAGGAGAAAACATGTTGATAGCTCTCCCCTTCGAGAAGTCTGCATCCCTTCCACACTCCTTGGGGGCACTTAATATGCATCGCGGGGCAGCAGGGTTTATTATCTCTTTTTGCAGCCAGTAGAAAAGTGAGGCAGGGAGGCTCAAAAAGACTCTCTGGGAGCTACCAGGGAGCCAGATGTTCAGCTGGAAATAGAAACCAAGAGCTCCGGGAAATCCAGACAGCCTGAGCAGGTCCTTTAATCTCTGGACCCTTCTGTGTCTTTTTAGACAATAAGCCTTTCCTTGAAAGAGTTTTTTTTCCCCCCTAAGGACAGGGCTGCCGCCTCTCCTCCAGGATGTTGTAAAAAGGTGACATTTAACAGTGGAAACTGAAACCCTAATTGATTTATCCTGCAGCAGAAAAAAGAAGTGCCCTGTGTTCCATCTCTTGGCCCGATGTTTGTAATTGTCCCCTCGGGGTTCTACCTTGAGGGGAGTTGAAGAGGCAAAATAGAACAGTTCACTGAAATTGGTGTGTTGTTTTTCCTGTGCAGTGGAAGCTGTGGAGGGGGCCATTCAAGTAGACAGAGGCTCCATGTCACTAGACCCTGAATTGAAACTGCCCCAGAATCTCTTGCAGTGATAAATAAAGAGGTGATGTCTCCATTTACAGAGCTGGGTGGATGAGGGGCTGTGATTATTTGGCTTAGCTGTGTTGCTTGCTTTGGCTAGTGGGATTTTAACAGAAACGTGAGCAAAGTCTTGGCACGGACTTGTGCAGGAAGTCTTGCCTTCTCATATTGTGGTCTTGATCGTGAGAAAAACCTGCTCCTGGGAACCTGCTGGTCAAGCAGAATGAGAGAGACAGGGCCTGGAGCCTAGGCCAGTGGACCCCCACCAGACTGGCCAGTCCCTAAGCTCTCTGAAGCCATGTAAGCAAGAAATAATTGCTTATTATTGTGAGCCTCTGTGATGTGATGGTTTGTTTTGCAGCACTTTATGTTATAGATGACTGATAACAAGGCTGTTGAAAAGGGAATAAGTAGAGAGAGAGTCTTCATACGCTGTGGACAAAATTTGCATGTGTTCAACTTGAATTGTCATATAACTGGCACTTAGTAACTGAGAGGAACCGAATTCATCAGGGTGATTTAACATATTTCATATGTTTAAAAAGAATACTGTGAACTATACTATGTGTTCTGAATGCATGGCCTGCCTTCTAAATGACTGTAACTTTTATGAATCCTTTTCTAATAGCCTCTTCCCCATCTTTTCACCAGTTTGTTGACATCTACCTATAACTCAGTACTGGACTGATTCATGGACACTCATATACCTCCCACTTAGATTCTACAGTTGACATATTGCTGTGTTTGTTTTGTTACATGTCTATCTATCCATCCATCAATCCATCTTACCTTTTAATGCATTTCAAAACAGTTGCAAGCATGAGTACACATCACTCCGTGGAGAATTTTGACAGATGCATATACCCATCACCCCTGAGTTTCTTCATGCCACTTCCCAGTTAATCTCACCCTCACACCTCAAAGTAAAGACTCTTGATTTTTTTTCCGTTATAGATTAGTTTTGCCAGTTTTGGAACTTCATGTGTATTGTTGTTCAGTCGCTAAGCCCTGACCGACTCTTTGAGACCCCATGGACTACAGCATGCCAGGCTTCTCTGTCCTTCACTACCTCCCAGAGTTTGCTCAAACTCATGTCCATTGAGTTGGTGATTCTATCTAATCATCTCATCCTCTGCCACCCCCTTCTCCTAAAGGGAATTACATATTATACAGTCTTTTGGCATAACATTTTTGATACTCATTCCTGTTGTGTCTATCCGTAAAGGTCGTCATTCTTAAATGGGTAACTACAAGATCTTTACAGACTCTATTTACCATCATCATTTAGGCTTCTGTGATGTGTCGACAGTTACAGTGACCACAGTTAAATAACACACTGTACCAAAACCATCCTTCTGAGACAGGCACAGCTCCTGCTTGTCTGGCAGAGATCTTGTTCTTCGGTTTGCACCCCTAGCCATCTCCCGGCTCAGGGTTGATGAATCTTTCAAAACAGCCAGGGGAACTTATCAGGATTTGTTCCATAGGCACAGTGCTCTTGATGTACTGAGTTCAATAAGACCTAGGGACTGACCCAGCTCTTGTGACTGACTGCATCATACTTTTCTCCAGGGTATCCAAACCGTGTGTCAGAGGGAGTGGCTGGGGACATGGCAAGTTGTCCTTCTTACTTTGCTTTGTTCTGCTCTGGCGGGGTGACCAGAGTCCACAGCAGTGAGTGGGAAAGAAGGAAAGAAAATGAGAATAAAATGACACTTCCTCCACTGTAGCTAAATGCCAGTGCTCAGCCTGTTGGGCCATTTTATCCTTACAGTTAGTTTGAGGTTTTTTGTTTTTCAAACTTTAAACTTGTTATTTTGTATTCGGGTATAGCCAAATCACAATGCTGTGATGGTTTCAGGTAAACAGTAAAGGGACTCAGCCATCCGTGTACACGTATCTGTTCTCCCCCAAACCCGCACCCCCATCCAGGCTGGCATGTAACACTGAGCGGAGCTCCCTGAGCCATGCTCCTGAACAACTTAGTGGACCTGCAGCTGTGTTCCCCAGAATTCCCATCCCTGCAGACTTCCAGGGTGAGCGCCGGGTGCTGACCTCCCCAGAGCCTTGGGAGGCAGGAATGACACAACACGGAATCTTTCTACCGGGAGATAAGGTGGGTGTGGCTACCCAGGCACTGTGGACCTGTAGGGAGCATCTGGGGTCCTCTGGCCCACCTGGTTGGTCACTTCGCAGCCTTCTCGTCTGCCCACGGCTTCCCTGACCTCTGGGCTGGGCTGCCGCTCAGCTACCCTCAGGCCCTGCCCAGATGCGAGCAGCGGCTGCGGGGAAACTGTGTAGCCAGCTCCTTCCCCGACGTGGGGAAGGTTACTTCCCTCTAACAGGTCCCTGGCCTGTGTCATTCTTACCCCTGCCTCTCAGTGGACTCCTGAGTGGACACCTACCTCAAAGGACGAGCGCCGTTTCACTCTTAGTTCCTCCTTTGGTTTCTCTAGCACCTCTATTGGGTTCCACGCTCCTCCAGGCAACCCTGAAGTTAGGGAAAGGTGGCTGAGTCTGGCCTCAAAGGTGACTCTGTGAACCTCTGGACTGAAAAAAAGAGAAAAGCGTAACCTGAAAATTGAGAACCATAAGCTGGGAAGACAGCCTCAGATGGCTCTGAGGGACAGCTTTGAAGAGGAGCCAGGGATATATAGGAGTTCTGTGTGTGTGTGCTCAGTCGTGTTCAACTCTGCAGCCCAATTATAGCCCGCCAGGCTCCTCTGGCCATAGAATTCTTCAGGCAAGAATACTGGAGTGGGTAGCCATTCTCTTCTCCAGGGGGATCTTCCTAACATAGGGATCGAACCTGGGTCTCCTGCATTGCAGGCAGATTCTTTACTGGCTGAGCCACCAGGAGAGAAACAAAAACAAAACCTAGCAGTGGAACATCAGAATGTTACCGTTTGTTAAGAAAACATGATACCTCAAGTTAATGACTTTTGCTGCTTTTCTGTGTTTGGGAAGATGGGAGAGTCTGGGCTCACTGAAATCATTGCTTTGGTCTGCACCCCAGCTGTCTAGGGCCAGTATCCTGCTTTTCTCCACCCTGAATCCCCTCAGGGCACACACTGAGGGGTGGCTGAGGGCTTGATGGCCATGATCCCTTTGGTTTACTGATCTGGCAGGTGACATTTTTCAGCCACAGACAGAAGCTGATCCTGCATGATGAGCATGGTCCTGGCCATGAGACAGGCATGAAGTTGCCAAAGGACTTGGGAAGAATAGGCCCTTCTGGTAAAGAGTACATGTAGGAGAAGGTGGCTCGTTTTGTTGTTCTACTGAATGATGCCCCAAAGTTTGCCTTCACAAGGGTCACTGGCCTTAGAAGAACGTCTAGCAGGATGATGGAAGGAGGGCCCTTGGGCCCTTGAAGACTCACTGAGCTGCTCAAGGAACCAACCCTGGAGTGGCCAGCTCTTCCTGCTTGTCTGGGACTTGCTGGTTTTAGCACTGAAGGTCCTATCTCCCGGGAAACCCCTCGGTCATGGAAAACCCCAGTCCAGAGCTGTGCCCCGTGATTGGTCCCTCTAGCTCCACGTCAGGACTTCTTTAATGGGAGATCACAGTTGTCTTCACAGGAAGGGAGACTGTCAAGTTGAAGGGTTGAAGCCTGTAGAGTTGTGGCTGTTCTTGGTGCTCATAGCTGAAAGCATCCTGAATGATTTGAGGCAGTAAAAGAACTCGCCTTTTGTTTGTGAAAATGAAGTGAAAAGTGAAAGTGAAAGTCGCTCAGTTGTGTCCAACTCTTTGTGACCCTGTGGACTGTACAGTCCATGGAATTCTCCAGGCCAGAATACTGGAGTGAGTAGCCTTTCCCTTCTTCAGGGGATCTTCCCAATCCAGGGATTGAACCCAGGTCTCTCACACTGCAGGTGGATTCTTTACCAGCTGAGCCTTGGTTTGTGACAGTTGTCATGAAAGAGGTGTTCTGAAGAAGATTTTGAATAACGTCAGGAACATCAGAAAAATGCATTGCTTTTCTTAGAAACTTGATCTGTTATTTTATTCACAATCAGTTTTATTAATTTATGGGGAGGCATATCTTACACATTTTATCTAATTAAAAAATTACCACTTGGGCATGCATATAACGTATGGAAAGATAAGTATAACTGTTTTACTTCAACTGTTTGCCTGTCTTCAGCCCTGTCTTCAGCTGTGTCTTGAAATAGGAGTGCCCTTACACTGGCCAGTGATGCCTTTTGGGAGGGATGATCTCTGTTCTATATATATAAAACTTAGATTTTAGATATATTTGTACATGAGTTTGGTATAGTGCAGTAACTCTTTTTCCAGTGAGAAAGGCTTTCAGGGCTTGGCACTGTCTTCCCATGGGTGTGGTGGATTGATATCATTATTGATCTTCACCCTTTTCTGTGTGTATGCCCTTTTCTGTATGTTTTAGCTTGGGCTGCTATCATAAAAATACCATGAACTGTGTGGCTTATAAACAACAGAAATTTATTTCTCATGGTTCTGGAGGCTGGAGTCCCATATCAGGGTGCCAGCCTCTTGGGAGAGCCTTGTTCCAGGTTACAGACTGTGGACTTCTAACTGTATCTTCAAGTTAGGGAGGACAGAGGGGATGCAAGTTCTCCTGTGACTCTTATTAGGGCATTGAGCACACTCATGAGGGCTTCCCCCTAAGACCTCATCTAGTCCTAATCACCTCTCACTTCCTAAACCATCACATGGTGGGGTTAGTGTTTCAGCATGTGAATTTGGAGATTATGCAGACTTCTTTATCCATTCATTTGTTAATGGATGTTCAGGTTATGTCTTCATATGACCAGGGATTGAACCCTGGTCTCCTGCATTGCAGGGAGATTCTTTACCGAGTCACCAGAGAAGCATGTCACCCCATTCCAGTATTCTTGCCTGAAGAATCCCATGGACAGAGGAGCCTGGTTGGTTGCAGTCCATGGGGTTGCACAGAGTCGGACACGACAGAAGCAACTTAACACATGTCTTGGCTATTGTTGCAGTGAACGTTGGGTGAATATATCTTTTCAATTAGAGGTTTCATCTTTTCTGGATATATGCCCAAGAATGAGATTGCTGGATTATATGGTAGATCTATTTTTAGTTTTTTAGGGAAACTATACTGTTTTCCACAGTGGCTGTACCAGTTTACATTCCTACCAACAATGTAGGAGGCTTCTTTTTCCCCACATCTTTGCCAGTACTTATTATTGCTATTGTTTAGTCCCTAAGCCATGTCTGATTCTTTTCTGACCCCATGGACTGTAGGCCGCCTTGCTCCTCTGTCCATGGGATTTCCCAGGCAAGAATACTAGAGTGGGTTATCACTTCCTTCTTCAGGGGATCTTCCCAACTCAGGGTTCGAACTCAAGTCTCCTGCTTGGCAGGTGGATTCTTTACCGCTGAGCCACCTGGGAAGCCTGATAGTAGAAATATCCTCCTCTAAAAGATAAGAACTCATGGAGGGGTATGCATGGGCTGTGAAACTGTATTCTCCTCTGACATGCTGAGGCAGGAGTGGCAGCCCTGTTGGGGACCCATCTGAATAATTCAGAAGGGACAACCCACCCTTGAGGAAAATCAGGCATGGTGGGCCTGGGGCTCAGTTGTCCGTTGACTGTTCCCAGCAAGCTTACTGGGGCAGACCATCCTCTTCATTTTAAACTCTTAATGTATCAGTCACACACTTGGTGGCCTCAGGGGAAAGGCTTGGTTTTGGAGCCCATTGGATTTTGTTTAACTGCTCCATGTTAACAATACAAGCTCATCCATCAGGTACCAAAGAAAATGTACTGAAAACTTTTGTACTTTCTGAATTCCTCCCAGAGAGAAAAGAGCTGCCAGCAACTCCTTACCAGCTTCACTTACATTTAAGAACACCATGGTAGGGAAAGGACACAAGTGCCCACCTGGCCAGAGCTCCCAATGACCCAATCTGGAACAAGCTGAGTGAGAAAATAAATAATCATCATAACAGATGATAAGAATAAAACAATGTCCATGAGTCTGTATTGGGATAAAGATTGAACAGGTAAAGAAGTGGGGGAAAGCTCATGCTTCCAGCAGAATTCCAGTTTTTAAATCTAAAAGAAGTGATGGGCATTTAACACACATCACACTGGTGGGCCAGGGATGGGGGAAGACAAGAGTGGGCTGCAGTGTGATATGAAACAGGGTTTTGCAGAGTCTCAAAGTATTTTCTTCCACAAGACACTTATTCATTACAAAGTGAGAAGCACTAACTCTGCAGGGAGCAGCCCATCACCCGGTGACGCCACCTTAACCAAGGAATCAAGGTCAGCATCACCGTGGTGGGACATCCTGGCACCACAGACCTCCTGATAGGATGCACGGCGAACGCACAAGATCACTGCAGTGGCATTCCTGCCCAAGCCCTCAACCTCATTATGAGAAAGCATCAGGCAGACCCAAAGTGGGCTCTGAAGTTTCTTTCCCTCTGTTTAAACCTGGCTGCCATAAAGAAAATAAATAAATAAATAAAATTAAATTAAAAAAAAAAAAAAACCTGGCTGCCCTACCGATTCACTGGGTGGCTTTGGAAAATCACTTCACTTCTCCTTGCCTTGGCTTCCTCATCTGTAAAATGAGGATTGTACCAGTACCCACCTCAGGCAGTTTATGGAGAATGAAGTGTGTTGAAATACATGTGCAGTGCCCACAGCCGTGTTGTGGCTCGGAGTAAGGGCTGTGGTAGGGTCTGCAGTTGTCCTGTGAGACCAGTAGTGTCTTCTGCTGACCTCAGGGATATTGGTTTCTTTCCTTTTTCCCCTCTCACTCTACTTCTGGAAGCTTCCAGTATAGGCCCTGATGTTGAGCCCTCCTCCACCAGCTGTTCTGTTCTAACAGTTTTTCCCACTCCCCAGTAGGCAAGTGAAGCACCAGGATCTGGACCTTAAGGATCATCTACTTTTGAAAGAATCAGAATGAGTGCTCTCTCAATTAGGGCTGTTGAAAAGACAGAGCTCATGGCACCAGAGCTCTGGTGGGCTCTGTGGGCCAGTTTCCTTTATTCCCAGCCCAGGGTCCAGACCTTTCTGGGCTGGGCTCGTGGGACCTTGTGGTTTGGGGGAGTGGTGGTGTGGATCTGTGTCACAATGACCTGGTTGAGCCCTCACCCCGTGTCACATGTTTAGCATCCATTTGGCCAATGAGACTGTGGCACATACATGCAGCCTGAGTCCCCGCTGGGCCTTGCCTTTGATGTCACAATCTGACCTTGTGGATATTAACCGGGCCGCAGCTGCTCACACACCAGTCGGCAAGGTCAGGAGGACCAGTGCAGTAGGATGTGGAAGAGAATCGACCATCAGCTCAAGATCAAGGCAGGGGACAGGCCTCAGGCAGGCCAGTTCAAGGAACTGGGTCCCAGTCGAGAACCTGCCGTGCCACACCCTCTCTCGCTGTCAGAATTCCAGACCGTCCCAGTGTTTGAGGACATCAGCCAGCATGTCAAAGAAGTGGGGGACCAGCTGGTGAAGAAAGTCAATGCCGTCTTCCAGCTGGACATCACCAAAGATGGGAAGACTGTCCAGCAGTGGACCATTGATCTGAAGAACGGCTCTGGGGACACGTATCTAGGACCTGCCAGGCTCCCAGCGGACACCGTCTTCACAATCCCTGAGCCTGTCTTCATGGAGTTGATTTTGGGCAAAATGAACCCTCAGAAGGCTTTCCTTGCCGGCAAGTTTAAAGTGAGCGGCAAAGTTCTGCTTGGCCAGAAGCTGGAGAGAGTTTTCAAGGACTGGGCTAAGTGGTAAGCCTGCCGAAGTTCCAGGAAAATGAGCAAGACCTTCTCTCTGATTATAATGTCAAGCAGTAATCATGCTTAAGCTGAAGATTAAAACAAAAAGTATTCAATATTTTTACTCAAATTCTTCCTATTCAAGTTTGATTAATGTTCCCTCTGATGTGTTAATTTGGAGCGAGGGTTGTAGAGCAGTAAAGAGAGTTGCAGTGTATCACCTAAAATCTTTGTCTTTTTCTTTGCTTAGATTTATTTATGTCATAATATGCTAGGTGAAAACCCCAGGTAGACACATGAGTGGTTTTGACAGCTGGGTTTAATGCTTCAGTGATTGAGTTTCTGGAACTTTCATTTTGTTTGGAGTCTGGTCTTTGGGAAAGAAGTGATGACCATCACTTTGCATTTCTGCATTCCAGGTGGCCGCTTGGCTCTTTGAGGCAACTTTAACACAGGCTTGCAGTGTTCTAAAAGGGTGAGCTCCTGGTGGCTCAGACGGTAAAGAATCTGCTGGCAGTGCAGGAGTCCCAGGTTTGATCCCTGGGTTGGGAAGATCCTTTGGAGAAGGGGATGACTACCCACTCCAGTGTTCTTGCCTGGAGAATCCCATGGACAGAAGAGCCTGGTGGGCTACAGTCCATGGGGCAGTAAAGAGTCAGGAACGACTCACACTTCCACTTTCCACAGCAGTGTGGATGGAATGAGGCCACGGAGGGCGTGTGCCCTTGGTGTAACACGACTTCTGATGGATTTAATTCCAGGAGAGTTGAAGGGCTTAAAAGATGTTCTAGGCTGCTGGTTCTTAAGTTGGAATATGCATCCAATTACCTGGAAGCCCACATGGCTGGGCTCCACTTAGAGTTTTGACTCTGTAGGTCTGATCGGGGTGGGGGGGATGTGCATTTCTAGCCCAGCTCCCAGGTGATGCTGGTGGGACCGCCCTTGCAGAACGCCTGCTGTGGTCCACACACAGCTTTCAGTGTTGACTATAACTGATCTGCTGTAGACCCTTGAGATGCTCTAGCATGTTGAGGGTCTCCCACAGACAGATTACACAGCCTTCTCGTGGGCCATTTCTGGCATCAGAACCTTGTGTGCTGAGCATTTCACAAAATCAGAGGTGATGCTGGGAGATATTCCCTTCTGGGAACGCCCTCCACACATGGAATGAAGCAGCTGCAGCCTGATGAGGCCTCCCTGTGGGTGAGTGTGTGGGTCATTAGTTCCACGGGACCGGTGTGCACCTTATCTTGTAGGTTAAATACACGCAGTGTGGACCCTCCAAAAGCCACCCAGGAGCTTCGTGGAAATGGCCATCCTTAAACACATGCCTGCCAAAGAATCCAGCTAGTCCTTCCCTAGCTATTTTCCCAAGAGAAAGGCGTACACACAAGTATAAAAATTTGTACATGACTGTTCATGGCAGGTGTATTTGTGATTGGCTCAGACTGTAAATAAACTGAGTGTCCATCAACAATTGACAGATCGTGGGACGTTCTACCCCAGAATATTACTCAGCAATAAACAGGGTTGAATTTTCAGTGTGGGCACAACCACATGATGAATGATAGAACTGTGCAGAGTGAGCAAGGCCAGAGAAAACCAGGTATGTACCCTATGGTACTGCTCATGTAACATAGTAGAAATGCAAACTGTAGTGGCAGAAAGGTCAGTGGTTGCCAGGAGACGGGGATAGGTGGGGGGTGGGGAGGAAACTTGGGGTGGTGGATACATCATTGTTCTGAGGGTGGTGACGGTTTCACAGGACTTACATGTTTTTCATACATCAGATTGTGTACTTATATACACATAGGCAGCTTATTATGTGTCAGTGTGAACTCAATGGACTGTAGCCCACCAGGTTCTTCCGTCCATGGGATTCTCCAGGCAAGAAGACTGGAGTGGGTTGCCATTTCCTTCTCCAGGGGATCTTCCTCTCCCAGGGAGCGAACCTGGGTCTCCTGCACTGCAGGCAGACTCTTTACCATCTGAGCCACCAAGGAAGCTCTATAAACTCAATAGCACTGTCTTAAAAGCCTGCTGCCTTCCATTCAAAATGAAGTTTTTTTTTAATTGAAGGATAATTGCTTCACACAAAATGAAGTTTTTATAAAAGAATTTAAGACTCAAGCCTCCCCTGGGCACGAGTCGACCTCATCGTCTGTCTGTTTTCCTCACTGACCTGTTGCCCCTGCAGAGGTTTCCAAAGTTCTCCATGTCGGAATGAGGCAGAGAAGGAGCTCATTGCTGCCAAAATCTCATCTTCTCAGAGGGAAGCAAAGAGACCCTTGGCTGAATTGACGCTCAGCTCTGTGGTCAGGAATCGCTGACGGTTTGGCAGTGGGGCGTGGATCTTCATGGCTCACCTGGGTCACTCAGTGGATGAGGAGGTGAATGCTGTGGTGCTGCTGCCAGTGCCCCCACCCAGGGTGCTGGAAGGGTGGCTGCCATGGCGAGCACTGGACAGGACAGCCGAGCCTTGAGTGAGGAGGGGGGCTGGTTCACTAGTGAGGGGGAAAGAGTCCAGGCCTTGGGAACACACAGCAAACCCTGGTGCCATCAGAAGAGCAAAGTCTCACAATGCCCGGAGGCCAGGTGGAGCGGCTGGATGGACTCAGATTTTGGAATTGGAAGCGTTGTTTTGAGACAGAGTCACCAGCTCATGTCTGGGGGCTCCCCGTTCCGGCCTCAGTGGTGGCATCTGGAAAAAGGCCCATTGCCCTGAAGATGTCAGGTTGTTGGGGGCTGGGAGTGGGTCCCCCACAGGTCACTGGGGTGAGGGTCTTCCGCATGTGTGTGTCCCTCCTCTTCTGCACAGTAGGGAGGGCTAGGCCCCCATGGCCTCCCGGAAAGGCCCCACTTGGGTGCTCTTCTGCCTGACCTGTCACACTCGGTGGATGCCCTAGAAGCTCACCTCTGGCTCAAGACACACCTCTCATTTCCTTGTTTTGCTCAAGGTTGGCCAGCACAGTGTTTTTAAAGTTGGAAGGAGAATATTTCATGTAAAAATTAGGCTTCTGGATTCTCTTGAAGAGTTGGGTCATTTGGTCACACTGGGCCCTGTTCCTGCCAGGCTTGGGGGCC
This sequence comes from Antilocapra americana, assembly GCA_007570785.1. Taxonomy (NCBI): domain Eukaryota; kingdom Metazoa; phylum Chordata; class Mammalia; order Artiodactyla; family Antilocapridae; genus Antilocapra; species Antilocapra americana. Next base: position 4,798,857 of record ML663575.1, on the reverse strand, counting down.
GGGGGCCTTGCTGGGCCTTCCAGGCAGGCCGGGCCCCACCCTGTGCTCTGCCTCCTGGACCTTTGGGCTGTGTTGGTGGCCCCCCTGCCATCAAGCCTAGGTGGTCATTTTCTCTGCGGAGCCTGCTTTGCTGGGGCCCATGGGTACCTGCCTTCAGGCCCCAGCTCCCCGCGGCATCAGTCACCTCAGTGGAGTGTCCCTGTGTGGACTCGTGCACGTGCTCTCAGCTCACCACAAACTCAGCAGCTGCCGACAGCACCATTCACACGCTTACAGCATCTGCAGGTTAGAAGTGGGGGCAGGGCTCACTGGGTTCCCCGCTTCCATCTCACAGGCCTGAAGTGAGGGTCTTGGCCAGACTGGGCTCTCATCTGGGGGCCTGGGGAAGGGTCAGTTCAGTTCCTCATGGTGGTAGCACTGAGGTCCCCGTCCCCTCACTGGTTGTCAGCCAGGCCAGCTCTCTCAGCTCCTGGAAGCCAGCCACCTTCTTGTCACCGGGCCCCTCCCTCTGCAAAGCCTGTGGCAGTATGAGGAGGCCTTCTCAGGCCTTCTCAGGCTGCGCGCTCTCTGAACCCTTCTGCCTTCATCTCTGCCTCTGGGTTGAAAAGATTTGTGTGATTACCTTTAGCCACCCTGGTAACCCAGGAGAATCTTCTCTCTTAATGTCAACCCATCGGTAACCTTAATGACATCTGCAGAGTCCCTTTGGCTGTGTAAGGTAATGCCATGTGGACTGAACCGTTAGACCCATTCCACCTGGATTCACACGCGCTCTCTCTTTCTCCACCATGTGAGAACGCAGCAGAAAGGTGCCACCTGCAAACCAGGAAGAGCGTTCTCATCAGAACCTGACCTCGGCCGTCTAGCCTTGAGAACTGGAGGAATAAGTGTCTGCTGTTAGGACACCCTGACTGAGGTGCTTTGTCGCAGAAGCCCCTGCTGAGACAGGCCAGGTACTCATGAGTGTGATGTATCATCAGAGCGATGGTTCTGGGGTGTGGGGAGTAGCATCTTCTTGGGGACCAGAGTTCTGCCTGTCCCCAAACCCATCATCTAAGACCTACCCATCCTCAACTCCTCCTCCAGGAAGCTGCCGCCATTCAGCTGCCATCTTTCCAAGGTTCTATGTCCTCCCTTTTTTTCCAGCCCTGTGTTGTGGCTGTGGGTGGGCGTTACCCTGTCTGGGTCTCATTTCCACACCACTATCTCTATGTTCAGTTTGTGGTACCCCTTTGGTCAGAGACCTCAGCCTGGATGACAGGTTACAGGGCTCAGCTGCACAGCCCCTTAGCACCAATCTGCCCCTGAGGGCGGGAATCAGTCAGGGCCTCCCTGCTGTCACTTGATCTCATTTTCTTAGTGCCCAGTACCCACTGTACATGCCAAAATTGCTTGTTGAATGAATGAATAAACTCCTTAGAATTTTTTTGAAAAACACGCACACAGGGAAAAAAAAAAATCCAAATAGTACAGAGGAGCATGGAGGAAATTCAGTTCTCCATCCCTCTCCTGGCCCTCTTCTCCTGTTTTTACACCCAGAGGCCCCTGCAGTTACCAGCTTCTGTGTGTTTTCCAGATAGGCATACACCCCAGTGGGCACTGTCCACTTCTTTTTTTTTTTTGAAGTCAATTTTCTGCTTTAATTTTATCATCAGTGTAGGATTTTGCAAAGTCTTATAAGCATATATATGTGTGTGCGTATATATATATATACACATGTTGTTGTTCAGTCACCCAGCTATGTACGACTCTTTGCAATCCCATGGACTGTACGACTCTTTGCAATCCCATGGACTGCAGCACATCAGACCTCTCTGACCCTCACCATCTCCCGAAGTTTGCCCAAGTTCATGTCCATTGCATCGGTAATACGGTCCAGCCATCTCATCCTCGGACACCCTCTTCTCCTTCTGCCCTCAGTCTTTCCTAGCATCAGGGACTTTTCCAGTGAGACAGCTGTTCACATTAGATGACCAAAATACTGGAGTTTCATATACAGTTTCTATACTGGAGTGTGTATATATATACCTGTATATATAGATACACATACATATATATTATTTAAAATATATAAATGAAACATATATTTATACAATAAATTTATATTTTTTGTTTTATAAGTATATGCATAAATTTTAGGTAGATTTATCTATGTGAGTAAATATATACACACAAATATTAATATTTACATATATGTTTACATATATATATATGGAGATAGAGAAATATGTTGATCTAACATTTATTTTATTTTTTTTTATTAGTTTTGCCATACAATGACATGATATCACCATGGGTTTACATATGCTCCCCCTCCAGAACCCCCCTCCCTCCACTGTCCACTTCTTACCTTCTTGTTTCTGCAGGAATGGCTGTGATCTCAAATGCTCTTTTCCACCTTGCGTTTGAACTTATTCCGTAAGGTCATACACAGATCTCTTCTCCAAAGAATGCCCTCCTGTAGGGTCAAAGGTTACACTTGACTTACCCAACTGAAGCTTTTCTCATAGTTGGCCTGTGTCTTTTAGGGAGGACCTGAAGGAGTTGAAATAGACCCTTCTACCTTGAAACCAGTCAGTCTTAAAGAAGATCAGCCCTGACTATTCACTGGAAGGACTGATGCTGAAGCTCCAATACTTTGGCCCCCTGATGTGACGAGCTGACTCATTGGAAAAGACCCTGATGCTGGGAAAGATGGAGGGTAGAAGGAGAAGGGGATGACAGAGGATGAGATGGTTGGATGGCATCACTGCCTCAATGGACATGAGTTTGAGCAAGCTTCAGGAGAGGGTGAAGGAAAGGGAAGCCTGGCATTCTGCAGTCCATGGTGTCGCAAAGAGTCAGACATGACTAAGCGACTGAACAACAAGAGCCTTGAGGGGGATGTCCTGCCCCTCGAGTGTGAGGGATCCTGTCGTGGTCCCATCAGCTGGGGTGTGGGGATGTGAGCCTGGGAAGGACAGCAAGAGGTGCAGGGTTTGCATCTGAGCAGGTCCTCTCTGAGCCCAACCCAAGGGGAGTTCCAGGGGATGCCAGGGATGCAGCTTGAGGGCGTCCCACCAAGGACAGGGGCTGCAGAGGGGCTGCTCCTGGGACAGTGGTGCTGACTCCCAGGCACAGTGGGTTGCAGACACCCAAGGAAGCCTCAAGTGGTTGCAGTTAGCTAGAGAAGATGGAGGAGACCCAGAGATCGGAGCACAGCAGGAGCTGCCTCCCAGGCACCCCGCCTGGAGGCTCTGATTCTTGGGGGCAGCAGGACCCAAGGGTGAGAGCCTGGAGCCTGAGGCTGGGACACCTGGTGCCGGGTCTTGCCCTGGCCATTTCCTGACTGTGGGACAGCACATCGCTGTTCCTTATTATTTTAAAATACACCTCTTACTGGAGAAATCTGCAAACCATAAGTGTGCAGCTCCACAAATTTCCTCAAATGGAACAAACCTTTGTAGCCAGCACTTGGCTTGAGAAACAGGAAGTGTCACTACCTCGGGAGCCCCCCTCAGGCCCCTTCTGTTCCTCCCTCCTCTAGGGTCCCCACTGTTCTGACTTCTGACATCATGCTGGTGCCTGCTTGTGTATTTCAGGTAAGCGGGTTTTTCACCCCAGCATCTTCCTCTTCCTCCTGTGTCTGAGCCCCAGGCATGCTTGTGGGATGACGTGGTTCAGGCGCATCCCTGCTGAGCAGTGTCCATCGTATTTGAGTTGTTTCCAGTTGAGGGCAGTTTCCACCAGGGATGCCATGAACCTTGTACATCTGTGTGACCGGAAGTTCCTTTCCACCACTTAGCGTGTGTTAGCATCTTGCCCACATTTGCAGTGACAGCCATGGTGTGGCATCTGGCACCCAGTAGCTGCTTAGCAAGGAGTGTTTGCAGGGTGAATCATGAATTGGGAGGCCGGGCAGGTCCAGGGTAGGGATGAGCCTGTGTTGGGGTCAGGAGTCTGGTTCTCCTGGTGTTGGATCTGCTCCATTTGCTTGTAGTCCACCTGCTGGGTTTCAGAAGGAACCTGACAGTGGAAAGGAGTTGAGCCCCTTGAAAGTCCCCACAGCAGATGTTGGAGAAGTGCTTTTCCTTTTCTTGGGAGGAAAAATTCTTCCAGACCTGTGACTCGGATAATCCCATGAAACATCTGTGACCCCCTAAAAATATCTGCTTCATGTCGTTTTGTGGAGCACAATATTTATATAGCCCGCAGTGTAATTAAATGGATGTTTGGTTAACTCAAGAACAGCTGGAGGCTCCCCAAGCCCAGGATGGGGTTTGCAGGTGCCTGCGAAGCCGGGTGGGCAGGGTACCCTGGCTTTTGGTGGGGGTGGGGCATGGAGGGGCTACAGTGATTCAGCCAGGGAGGAGTTGGGGAGGATGCTGGCGTGTGCGGCCGCTTGGCCTGCTGGACCATCGGATCGTGGGTGTTTCCACATTTCCATCTGGCAACCCCTGGACCATTTGCGACTGAGGAGAGGTTTTCCCTTAAAGAACTAATCAGAAGGTGCTTCGCCCCTAAGTGGCTCTTTTGGCTGTTTTGTAGCCTGAGGAGGTTAAGTGCTGTTAATGGTTGATGTTTTCTGGAGATATTCATACTTGTTTCCAGGGAACGACATACATTAATCAAGATTTTAGCCAGTGAGGGGAGGGGCTACTTTCTTTCTCTTTCTTTTCACCAATAAAGAGCATGGCTGAGAATTTTTTTGACAAGAGTCCCCTAGCTTTTGAGCTGAGCAAAAGCCTTCCTTCCCAGGCTTCCACAACAGGATCAAAGCCTGGTAGAGGCTGTGAGCTCAAAACTCCTGTGCAGCCTGAGTGAAACCATTAGTTGCTCAGTTATGTCTGATCCTTTGCAACCCCATGGACTGTAACCCTCCAGGCTCCTCTGTCCATGGGATTCTCCAGGCGAGAATACTGGAGTGGGTTGCCATTCCCTTCTCTAGGGGATCTTCCCAACCCAGGGATCAAACCGGATCTCCTGCATTGCAGGTGGATTCTTTATCATCTGAGCCACCAGGGAAGCCTGAGGACTCTCTTCAAACCTAACATGGGTGTCTCTCTGGAAGTGGGTCTGAAGCTTGGGCACATTGTGGGGTGGGATTTGGGGACTTTGAGGAGGAGTCTGGAGTTAGGAAGGCAGTCCAGGGACAACCCCTCTCCCCTGACAACCCTTTCCTTTGGAATCCTGCTCTTTGCATGAGGAAGAGGGACGCCAGTTTTAAACATGTATCCGTTCATCTGAGCACAGCAGGACACACCCATTCATCAAAGGTCCTTAGATCTTTGATCCATTTTGAGTTTATCTTTGTGTATGGTGTTAGAAAGTGATCTAGTTTCATTCTTT